>WNWU01018269.1:0-14433 GCA_012654045.1 Ptyas mucosa | reverse complement strand
TAGAATAGAATAGAATAGAATAGAATAGAATAGAATAGAATAGAATAAAGAAAATATGGAACGGAACGGAACGGAACAGAACAGAACAGAGCTGGAAGGGACCTTGGAGGTCTTCTAGTCCAACCCCCTGCTCAAGCAGGAGATCCTATTGTTTCAGAAAAATGATTGTTCAATCTCTTCTTAAAAACTTTCAGTTTTGGAGCTCTCAAAACATCTGGAGGCAAGTCGCTCCACTGATTAATTGTTCTCACTGTCAGGAAATTTCTCCTTAATTCTAGGTTGCTTCTCTCCTTGATTAGTTTCCATCCATTGCTTCTTGTCCTGCCTTCAGATGCTTTGGTTGACTCCCTCTTCTTTGTGGCAACCGCTTAGATATTGGAACACCGCTATTATGTCACCCCAGTCCTTCTTTTCATTAAATTAAATTAGATATTTCATTAGATTAGATATTGACTGGATAACATTGTTACTTTACTTAAAACAGAATCTTGCCCTCTCACCTGAACATTTCATTGAATTTTTATTCTCCTCTGAAACTTGAATGTTTGCAGAAGCCATTTCTTTTTCACTAAATTGATGAAGAATTAAAAAAGAAATTCAGAATAAGTTTTTGACAGAGCACCAATTGCGATACCAAGGATGGATCTCCACTCTCACAAAACATAGAATAATAGAATTGGAGGAGATCCTATACCATTACAGATAAATATTGTCCATTTAAGATAAATGGTTGTCATCTTTCACTTCATCTAATAATAAAAATAAGAAGAAATTTTCTGACAGTGAGAGCAATCAACTGATGGAACAGAAGTTGCCTTCAGAAGTTGTGGGAGCTTCATCACTGGAGGCTTTCAAGAAGAGACTGGACTGCCATTTGTCAGAAATGGTATAGGGTCTGCTTGGGCGGGGGGTTGGACTAGATGACCTACAAGATCCCTTCCAACTCTGTTAATCTGTATCTCAGTTTTGTGTTTATGCAATAAGTAGTAACCAGAACATGCATTTCTTGGAGCACTTCTGATGACGTGAGATAGAGAGTCGGTTGTTATAATTTCCATTTGCTCTGAAATCAATGCCATGGGTAACCAACAGCTATCAGTTTTATTATTGGTCCATTAGCAAATGTTATCACTTGAAAGACAGGGATCTTATCTTTCCTGAGCATCAATAGGAACATAATTGAGATGTTCATGTTGCATCTTCGCACATTTTATTTTCCCCCAATGCTTTGGAGAAGGCACCGTTTTAGAATATTTTGACATGAAAATATAGTAGCAGTTATTGGTGGGGTTTTTTTGCATTGCGACTATAGGCAAGTTATGTTCCTCTATATACTGCACGAGTCAAAAAAGGGGCTGTAAAAATATTTACAGACCCCTCACATCCTGGACATAAACTGTTTCAATTCCTACCCTCAAAACGACACTATAGAGCACTGCACACCAGAACAACTAGACACAAGAACAGTTTTTTCCCAAACACCATCACTCTGCCAAACAAATAATTCCCTCAACGCTGTCAAACTATTCACTAAATCGGCATTACTATTAATCTTCTCATCATTCCCACCATCCATCTCCTTCCACTTATGACTGTATCACTGTAACTTTGTTGCTTGTATTCTTACAATTTATATTAATATTGTTTCCTGATTGCTATTTGTACCCTATGATTATCATTAAGGGTTGTACCTTATTATTCTTGATGAACGTATCTTTTCTTTTATGTATACTGAGAGCATATGCACCAAGACAAATTTCTTGTGTGTCTAATCACACTTGGCCAATAACAAATTCTATTCTATTCTATGTTCCTCTATTTCATGTCAACATCTCCCCCATAAGTCAATCTCATATTTTCTCTACCACTACTTGGAGTAGCAATAAGTACTGAAATTGGAAGTGCAAGGATAAGTGTATCAAAGCAACTGGGAAATTAAAGTAACTTTTATTTGCAAAAACAGAAAATTTTTGTAGAGGAAGTCTGCATTGAAGTCCCTCTTCCTACTTATAGCTCCCTACATCTCTTGACATTTGTTGGGTACTTAGTGCGGATGTCCAATTATTTCCTTTGTCAAGATAGAACATAAAGGTTCCCTCAAAGATGATATTGGATTATGAAATAAAAGGATTTTTTTAAAAAAAAGCAAAAACAAAAAATAAGAACAAATGGAAGAAATGGGTTGTCTTTCATGTTTGGAATTGATTACATTCAGCCAAATTTATGAATGCCTACAGAAATGAAGAGAAAAGAGCAACAAAGATGAATAGGGGACTGGGCCTAAAACATATAAAGAACGGTTGGAGGAATTGGGTATGTCTAGTTTAATAAAAGAAGAACTAGGTGTGACATGATAGAAGTGTTCCAATATCTAAGGGGCTGCCACAAAGAAGAGGGGGTCAATCTATTCTCCAAGGCACCTCAACGCAAAACAAGAAGCAACAGATGGAAACTAATCAAGGAGAGATCCAGGAGAATTTCCCTGACAGTTAGAACAATTAATTAGTGGTCTGATTTGCCTCCAGAAGTTGTGGGTGCTTCAACTCTTGAGGTTTTTAAATAGAGGTTGGTCAACCCTTTGGTCTAGGGCCTTGATGGAGAACCCATGGCACGCGTGCCACAGGTGGCATATGGAGCCATATCGGTGGGCACGTGAGCTTTGCCCTAGCTCAGCTCTGGTGGGACCGGAAGTTGGGAAATGGAGGGCTTCCAGGGGTCTGGGGAAGGCCATTTTCGCCCTCCCCAGGCTCCTAGAAAGGCTCTGGAGCCCAGGGAGAGTGAAAAACGGGTCTTCTGGGCCCATCATGCTATCGTGTGCCAAAAGTGGGGGAGTGTGCGGGGGGGGAGAGTGTCGCACACGCATGCATGGGAGGCAGGGCACATTGAATTATGGGTGTGGGCATGTGCACACATGACCCTCTCATGCTCCCCCCCCACTTTTGGCATGCAACAGCAAAAAGCCGTTAACCATCACTGGTCTAGGGTTTCTTGCCTGAGCAGGGGGTTGGACTAAAAGACTTCCAAGGTCCCTTTCAACTCATTATAAGTCACGTGGTGCTGTAAGAGACATGTTCTGCATCATATTCTGTAGACATCAATGGACATGGTCTCTACCTGCTTCTGAAGGAAAATCATTTAGGTAAACCACAGAAGTTGAACAAAGCAAGTTAATTTTCATTTTCATAAAGATATGCAGATATATGGTGTGTGTGTGTGTGTGTGTGTGTGAGAGAGAGAGAGAGAGAGAGAGAGAGAGAGAGAGAGAGAGAGAGAGAGAGAGAGAGAGAGTAAGAATATGAGCTCTAGGGAAATGAAGGAATTCTATGATGAAATCTGCTCCAAGAACATTTGAGACTTCAGCTGCTATAGATTTCTCAAACATTAGCAGCACAATCCACTAGGGTTAACACCAGAATAGACCCAAAAATCTTATCTGGAAAAAAAAACCCTACAGTTCTGAAAATAAATAAATAAATTTTGTAAATAATGATAGGTGCGTGCAGAAGACGGATTTGACAAAGCAGAGTGTTTTGTATTAAAAAATGTTCCTCAGCTAATGCAGATTAACAGTTACAAGAATTATGGGAAGAGGTGAATGACTGGGGGAAAATATGCTATCCTTGGAGAATGGAAAAACACCTTACGAAAATGAAGTAACTCTTTAGCAATTTGTAATGTTAATCTTTAGTAAGTGAAAGCAACTCGGTGCGCTTCTAATGACACCAGACATCGAGAAATTTCTCTGCCAGGTTTTCAACTTTTGTGCAAATCAGAAGTAGCACCGCATTACGACAATAAATGCCTGGGAAGCAAAAGGAAAATAAATGTAATTTGTTTGCCCTTCCTTCAGAACAATTGCTTTGATATAACTTTATTAACTTTTTAAAATAAAACTTCAAGATAAAAGCTAACAAAAGCAAATAGTCAAAGAGAAACATTGATAGAAAAGGGAGAGATAGAAAGAGGTAAGACATAGAACTACAAAAATATAAAAATGATTGAAACAAAAATATAAAAGAAAAAAAGTAACTTCTAACTTCTTTTACAGACTATATAGTTATAAACTCTTCTTGAGCATTAAACTATAGCTTCCACTTTTCCAATCAATAAATTTTGCTACTCATCAAATCCATATCATAATTTGATTTTTTCCCCCTGTTTCTTGTAAAAGCAACTTTAAAAAATTCAAAAGGCTTCTAATTAGTATTAAATTTTGCTCAACCTTTTTTTTCTAATGAATGCTGTCAATTTTGCCATCCTTGCCATTTTTATCGCCTTTATTAACCACACTCTTCCATTGTAGGTATTGTAAAAAAATCTTTCCAAAGATGAAAAATAAGTCTTGCCTTTGTTATCGTGCATAAAAATAACGCCCCATGTAATTTTTCCAAAGTTTTGTCCATGAACCCTAACAAGAAGGTTACTTCAAAACAACTGTGAGCAAAAGAAGTAAACAAAAATATAGAACATAAAGCAATTTTTTAAAAAAAACAACCCGAATTGTGCAAGAGTTAAGGGAATATTATACTGATTAAAGCAAAATAAGGTAAAAGGCAAAGATGAATCTTACAAGAATATTTTTAAACCAATTAGTATGTTTATTATTTTCTGGAAGTCTGCCTTGCAATCTTCAAAATGTTTAAGATTGTTATTTATTACATTTATTTTGTTATGAATTTCATTTTGTATTGTTATTATTGATTTTTATCTTGAGGATTGTGCTAGTTTTTGCCATGGGTTTTAATGTTTATATTGTTGGATTTTGTCATAGTAAAAGTTTTTAGTAATAAGGCAGGAAGGGAGTTCAACAGTTTTATAATCAAGGTAAATAAATATACGCAGGGTTAGACTATTCTAGCTATAGAATTGCAGAACTTTTCACAAAGACGTTTATAATTCATAAATATGATAGAGCCTCTGAATCCGGTCTTGTTTTGTTGCATTTCTTGTTTTTCTTGTCAATGTATCAAACCTGAAGATATTATGAAGTTTTAGAGGCTTGTTGTTTCTATTTAGAATATCGCTCTTAGAGAATGTGTTTATTAAATACAACAAGATCAAAATTGATAGGTGTAGCTAGGCAATTTGTAAAAATGGGTAAAACGTAATAAATGACCATTATAGAGATGTGATTTGATCCGATTTGAACATATAAAATATTATAAAGCCCTCAGCAGGAAAATTGCTGCTCCGTGGACAGTTTTGTGAATAGGTTTAAAACAGTGTTGGACCAATTAAAAAAAAATGTGACTTTTAAAATATTGCATTAAAATTGTTTTCTCTTGAGAAAAACGTCTCCCAGGATGCTTTATAACGTCTTGAGGACTTTTTGTAGCAGTTTGTGAATATATTTTCTCTGTTATAAAGTGGCTGGTTTTCTTCCTTTGTGTTTCTTTTCTACATATCTCCATTTTTTTCTAGAGCCTCTATTTATATGTGACAGTTGGGAATCCAAGCAAAACATCTTAATGAAGTTCCTCTTCTGAATAAGATTGGAAGGGAAAACCTGGTTGCCATCCTAAGATCAAAACCTCACTTCTTAATTCTAGGTTGGATCTCTTTTTGATAAGCTTCCATCCAGATCAGAAGTAACAGTTGGAAGCTTACCAAAGAGAGATCCTACCCAGAATTAATGATATATTTTCTATCGGGGAGAACAATTAAATCAGTGGAACAACTTATCCTCTGGAAGTTGTGGGTCAGAGGTGGGTTTCAGGAGGTTCTGACCAGTTCTGGAGAGTAGAAATTTTGAGTAGTTTGGAGAACCGGTAAATACCACCTCTGACTAGCCCCACCCCCATCTATTCTCTGTCTCCTGAGTCCCAGCTGATTGGGAGGAAATGGGGATTTTGCAGTATCCTTCCCCTGGAGTGGAGAGGGAATGGAGATTTTACAGTATCCTTCTCCTGCCATGCCCACCAAGCCACGCCCACCAAACCACACCACGCCCACCAAGCCACACCCACAGAACCAGTAGTAAAAAAAATTGAAACCCACCACTGTTGTGGGTGCTCCATGACTGAAGGTTTTCAAAAATAAACTATACAGCCATTTGTCCAGAATAGTACAGGGTTTCTTGCTCAAGCAGGGGGTTGGACTAGAAGACCTCCAAGATCCCTTCCAAGACTATATTATTCTATATGTTCTTTTGTATTGTCGCCAACTTTCACAAAGGGGCAGGGTGTCAGTCACTCTGCTGCGTCCATCTTGACCTGCCTTGTGAAAAATACTGCTGTAGGTCATCAGACAGAAGAGAGTGCAGGGAAAGTCAGAAGGAAAGTCAAAATTACCACACACATGTCACCATCGTCAGCTGTGAAAACTTCTGGATAATTTCTGCTTGACCTATGGCCAATTGGTTTCATGTACGGTTAAGTGCGGTGAGGCAATTACGTGTATAAGGGATGGAAGCTTACAGAAAGACCGATAACGGAGGAATGGCTTGTGAGAGGTGGCTGAGTTTTCAGAAACGGTTAGGTTGACTTTTTAAATTTAATTAATCAGTTTGAATTCTGCCTTTATTATTTTCACAAATAACTCAAGGTGGCGAATCTATCTGACACACTTTCTCCTGTTTTCCCCACAACAACAAGGAGCCTGGTTTAGCTCAGCAGACTAAAAGCATAGTGATCAACACCAGCTGTCTGCAATTACTGTAAGTTCGAATCTCACCAGGCTCAAGGTTGACTCAGCCTTCCATCCTTTCTAAGGTAGGTAAAATGAAGACCCAGTTTGTGGGGGCAATAAGCTGACTTTGTATAAATATACAAAAAAGTATGAAGGCTATTGCTTAACGTATTGTAAGCCACCCTGAGTCTCCGGAGAAGGGCGGCATATAAATCAAATTAAAAAAACAAAAAAAAAAAACCACAACCCTGTGAGGTGACTTGGCCTGAGAGAGAATGACTGACCCAAAGTCACCCAGCTAGCTTTGAAGATGGAACTAGAACTCACTGTCACCTAACTGGCATTGAAACTAACAGTGTCCCTTTTTCTAGCCTGATGCCTTAACCACTAGACCAAACTGCTTTAAGGAGGAAACTACAGTTACTTTTATTAAAAAAAAAACCTTGAAACCCTTTATAGACTTTTGCTAAAACGGATAAAATGAACTGATGATTTCGGGATTCATTTATTCAAAAGGTTTATTTATGGGAAGAAAGGAGCTATGATATGCAAAATGAGATGGCAATTACCATGTTTGTAACTGCTGCAAACATCAGAAGTCACTTCTTTAAGTCACTTCTTTCTTTTTTTTTTTTGCTTTTTCCCCACTTTTTCTTTTTTATATTTTTTTCTATTTCCTCTATGCTTCTGTAGTTTTTTTAAAATCTCTGTTAAAATCTGCTTTTAATAAAAATATTAAAAAATAAACATGTTTAATTTTTAATAAACATTAATAAGTAAAAATGTATTAATAAAAATATGAGGCATATGTTAAAAGAAAGAAAGGGAGGAAAATTAGCCATAATCCCCTACCTCTAAAGAAAAATCAAAATCAATTTGATTACATTGAAAGAAACCAGCTTAAAGAATAGGAACGTGATGTTGGGCAAATTACTAATGTTTCTATTTCAAGAACAATAAATGCAGCTTACACTAAGAGCAAAAATACCTTGCGATATCAATATTTGGCAGGTTATACACGTTTATGTATATTTCTCCTTCCATATGTTTTTAAGGCACTTTTTTAAAAAAATGTATGCATTTTACAAGTGATTTTTTAAAAACATTATTTTTCACCAATGGGACTTGTTCTGGTTTGCAGTTTCTCCCACCCCTGACACTATTTCATGCATTTTATGTTTTGATTTGGAGAACTGTAATACAGAATTTTTAATTTGTGAAGCTTGGCATAATGATTCAAAACTAAAATTGGGTAAAATCCGCACAAAACGATGGGTTCCTTCTTCCCACATCCAAGCTAAATAGTTAAATGAGTCTGAGGAGATAATAATAATAATGAAATAAATGATAGGCCACCCAATGTCACTTGGTTGAGTTGGGCAGCTATAGAAATTGAATGAATACATAGAATGAATAAAAAACTGAACAAACTTTTGACAACCTGCTCTCTTTCTTTCCACCCTCCTCTGTCAAAAAATTATCCCTAAATATCAGCTACATAGAACATCAAAAACCAGGAGTGAATTAGAATAGAGTAGAGCAGAGCAGAGCAGAGCAGAACAGAACAGAACAGAACAGAACAGAACAGAACAGAACAGAACAGAATAGAATAGAATAGAATAGAATAGAATTCTTTATTGGCCAAGTGTGATTGGACATATAAGGAATTTGTCTTTGGTGCATATGTGTACATAAGGAGAAAAAAATACATTCATCAAGAATAAAAAGATATAACACTTAGTGATAGTCAAGATTCCTAATAAGCTATCAAATCGTACTAGGAAACAAGTAAAAACAATATAAATTGAAAGATACAAGCAACATGGTTATAGTAATAAGTGGGAAGAGATAGATACTAAGCAAGGAAGAGAAGAATAATAGTAATACAGTCTTAGTAAATTATTTGACAGTGTTGTAGGAATTATTTGTTTTGCAGAGTGATGGCGTTCAGGAAAAAACTCTCCTTGTGTCTAGTTGTTCTGATGTGCAGTGCTCTATAGCCTCGTTTTGAGGTAGAAGTTGAAACAATTTATGTCCAGGATGTGAGGGGTCTGAAGATATTTTCACAGCCCCCTTTTTGACTCGTGCAGTATATAGATTCTCAGTGGAAGGCTGGTTGGTAGCAATTTTTTTTTTCTGCAGTTCTAATTATCCGTTGAAGTCTGTGTCTGCCTTGTTTGGTTGCAGAGCCAAACCAGACAGCTATAGAGGTGCAGATGACAGACTCAATAATTCCTCTGTGGAACTGGATCAGCAGCTCTTTGGGCAGTTTGAGCTTTCTGATAATAAAAAAAAATATTTTTGGACATTTCAAAAGAATGAATGAATGTAAGAAGCAAAACAGGTGTATTAGGTCTCTAATACATTTTAAGAATCTACCCTGTTTCTCTGAAAATAAGACATCCCCTGATAATAAGCCCAATCAGGCTTCCGAGCGCATGCGCTAAAATAAACCTCCCCCCCGAAAATAAGCCCTCTCCAAAAATATTTAAACGCAGAGCTGGAGATCAGGTTAGATGGCAAGAGAAGCCCCATCTTGCTCCACGCACCCCAAAACAATAAGACTCCCCCAAAATAAAGCCAAGCGCTTACTTTGGGGTTCAAAAAAAATATAAGACAGGGTCTTATTTTCAGGGAAACACGGTTTTTCTCAATAGATTTTTTTCAATGTAAGAAAACAGATTCCTTAAATATAACAAACACATTTCCTCTTGTTTTTTTAAACTGGTTTGAAAGCGGGGGGAAGACCTTCATTTCAACTCCCCCCAAAAAGCAACGGAAAAATAAATTTGGTGCTGAAAACAATATTTTATTTATGTTCATATCCTTTAAGGCAGCAGATGATGGAATACAACTGATTTTTATCTTGCTGTGGAATATAAAATGTAGAATTCGATTCTACATTTAGCTGATGTAATAACTAACAATTCTATTAGATTTTTTTTAAAAGAGAAAATGGGATTTTCCGCAAACAATTTTATTACATCTTGTGCTAAAATTACGGTAATTATGATAGGTGAAAATAAGAGTCTCTTTCCAGGTTTTGATATTCAAGAGAAATTAATTATTATACCAGTGATGTTCATAAATGCTGGTGAATGAAGCTGATTAAAAAAATGAAACTATCCTGAAGCCCCATTTCAACCCTAACACTTGAACATTTTTTCACTCTGCTCTATTAAATACGTTAAAGACATCCCATGGTTCTACTTTTCAAACTCCTCATCCCCAAAAATGAATTCAGATTTTTAAAATTGGATCTCCAGATGTCACAGAAAACGAACGAACGAGAAAAACCCAACTGAAATTCATGGTGTGTATGTGTATAAATATATATATATATATATATATATAAACATATATATATATAAAATTTTTTTTTTTTTTTTTTTTCTCTTTTCTTTCTTTAAAAATTGTATTTGTTTTTATGTTCTTTGTCAAACGTTTAGTAAAGAGTTTTATATATATATATATATATATATATATATATATATATATATATATATTTTAAAGACTACATTTAAAGCTAGTGTTTAACTTTATGGATTTTACAGCAATAATCCTCCAAACGGGCTTTCCACTTAAGAAGTCATTGGGAATCTGACGACTTATAAATGTGGACTTCTAAATAAATGAATTTTCAGATTCTTAAAAGCCTCAAGAACAGCAAAGAATGGGAACATTAGAGGGAAAGTGAGAGAACAGGCCTAGAGGTTTGAATTCTGGTAGATGAATCCGAGTAGGGAAAAATCCACGTTGGGATTTTGCCCCCACCTCCGTCCTTCAAATTAGTTCCAGCTCTATTTTCGAACATTTGTGCTGCTGTCCTAATGAATTGTCCTTGTATGTATTATTTGTTGTTTAATGTAATGGGCAACAGTGCATGAGAAATGTGCATGTATAATATGCGTGGGAGGCTGTTTAAATTTGCCATGAGCATCAGCTCCTTGGGCCTCTTTCTCATTAGTGATGAAAGCAAAATAATTGGTGCAGGAAAGACGCATTTTCTGTGCAGCTAATAAATTACAGATGCCTCTTTCCAATCCTACCTTCTGAGTCAGCCCATCAGAGTGGCTATTCCCGCTGGCATGAAATCTATTTTGCGTTCGTTTCGTTCACTTGGAGCATTGGCGGGAAGGGTGCATTTTTAGGCAGGGGTCCTTTAGCGGTTCAATTGACTTCTCCGAGATTTGGGGAAAGAGAATTGAAAAGAAAAGATAACCTGTTCCAAATGCAAGTCCTAAGTCAGCCCATCAGACAGCTATTCCTGCCTGCAAAAAAAAAAAAAAAAATCTATCTCTCGTTTGCAACATTGGCGAGAAGGGACCATCCGCATTCAGAGGTTCTTTATTGTCCAACTACTTCTCAGAGATTTGGCAAGGACAATTAAAAAGAAAACAAATGGACTAGGTTCAAGATGCATGATATTTCTTAAAGACCACCCCACTCCTCCAGTACTTAAAAAGGAGCCCTGTGACATTTTAAACAGTTAGGATGGAATCTGTTTTGCACCCCTGTATATGCTATTTGTCTTACGTGCCTTACAGTAGCCCTGGACTTACGACCACAATTAAGCCCAAAATTTCTCTTGCTAAGCGAGAGAGTTGTTAAGTCAATTTTGCCTCCATTTCAGGACTTTCCTTCCCACAGTTGTTAAGTGAACCATTGCAGCTGTTAAGTTAGTAACGTGGTTGTTAAGTGAATCTGGCTTTCCCCGTTGACTTTGCTTGTCAGAAGTTCGTAAAAGGGGATCATGTGATCCTGGGATGTTGCAACCGTCATAGATATGAGTCAGTTGTCAAGCGTCTGAATTTTGATCATTTGATCCTGGGGATGCTGCAAAGCAGGGGTGGGTTCTAAAAATTTTTACTACCGGTTCTGTGGGCGTGGCTTATTTTGTGGGCATGGCTTGATGGTCATGTGACTTTTTTAAGGATTTAGCAGGGGTACTGGTCTACCAGGCTTTTAACTGCTTGCAAACCCGTACCGGTCTACCCATTTGTTTTGGAGGCACTGGTCTACCACCACACTGCCTTTTAACTGCCTTTGATCAGCTGTAAGGCGGCCCTTTGAAGCCCTGTGGCAAGAGTTTAAACAGTTTTTTCCTTCTAGCCGATCAGCTGGGACTCAGGAGGCAGCAATAGATTGGGGGTGGGGCCAAATAAAAGGTAAGAATAACGTGGAGGGGCGCTGGGGCGCAAAGGGCGGGAGGGCTCAGCTCCCGAAGAAAGAGAACCAGTTCGGTGACATCATATCATAACCGCTACCGGCTCGGCCAAATCGTGCCAAACTGTGAGGAACCCACCCTTGCTGCAAAGTGTGAAAAATGATCATAACTCACTTTTTTTCAGTGCCATTGTAGCTTCGAATGGTCATTAAACGAACTGCTGTAAGTCAAGGACTACTTGTTGTTGAAGATTCTGATTTATCTACTAACTTGTATTTTATGCAATTTTATTCCATTATTATTGTACTTTTACCCCTGTATTTTTATATTCTATGTTTCATTTTTATTTCTTATTATATAACTTATATTTCTATGTACTACCGTGTTTTCCCAAAAATAAGACCCTGTCTTATATTTTTTTGAACCCTGAAATAAGCACTTGGCCTTATTTTCAGGGTGGTCTTATTATTTTGGGGTGCATGGAGCAAGATGGGATTCCTCTTGCCATCTTACCTGATTTCCAGCTCTGTGTTTAAATTCAAGGAGGGCTTATTTTTGGGGGGAGGCTTATTTTAACACATGCGCTCAAAAGCCCGATTGGGCTTATCATCAGGGGATGTCTTATTTTCAGGAAAACAGGGTATTTGTAATTTGATAACTATGTATAGAGTATTTATATCCATTTATATATTCTTTTTTAGGTTTTATATTGTTGTTTGCTGGCTTTACGGCTGTAATAACATTATTTGGTTTTGATAAAAGACGATTTAGTTTCCCAAATCCGTCAATATTAGCCAGGCTGGCTGGTGTTTCTAGTAATTCTACAGATGTGGAGATTTATAAATTCATCCTAGGAGCAGACAGAAACTTTGCCATGCCTGCTTTCCCCCAGTTCCTAGGGTGAACAACCCCATTCCAAACAAATTTACAGCAATTTGTGGTTGCAGCGATGAAGAAATTTCCCAAACCACGTAGAGTTTCCACCAATGGTGAAAATGTTAATGCTAGATAATTCCTTTCTGGGATGATTGAAAAGCTGCCTACTTTACACTTTCTGCATTATTCTTTTGAAGATGTCTTCCATCAGAGAAGTGCAATCAGGGACTTTCCAGATGTTACAGAACTACAATTCCTATCACTCTGGGGGCTGATAGAGTTGCAGTTCAGCAACATCTGGAAAGCCAAAAGTCCTCTCTTTTTTCTTTTTCTTTTTAATTTTCTTTTTTCTTTTTTTTTACAAACATTTTAAATCAATGCATGAACAGAGTGGCACGGGAGTGTCATACATTCCAATGCAAATAAAACTAGTAAAATTAATCATAATTATTACATTCAATCAATTTATATATTTCTAATAATGATACATGATTATAATAAGTTACAATCTGTCATTCAATTATTCCATGTTTTCTCTTGTTACTTTTATTTTATTAGATAAAAGTGTCTACACTAATATTCCCCCTTCTCTTATTTCTATCACTTATTCTAACTTTTAATCATGTCACCTTTTACTGAAAAACATTTTCTTTCTATCCTTCCTAACTTCTAGTCGTGTCACCTACCTAAAAAAAAGGAAAGGAAAGGAAAAGAGAGCGAGAAAAGCAAAAGCAAATCAGAACAACAAAGAAGAGAAATCATCTATCCATCGTCTCTTGCCCGCTTCAATACTTTAGTTGCTATGCTTTTTTAAATTTGCCTCCCACCTTCCTCTCTGGGATCTTTATCTCTATCTGTAACTGCTTCTTGGCTGTTCAGTGTGAGTGTTTCTCCCACCACTAATCTCTTCCACTGCCTAGTTTCCAAAATTTCTGCCCAGGCCCCTATCTCCCTTTCAAAAGTATTTTCAAACGCTCTTAACACATTTTCCCCGTGCCAAAGTCCTCTCTGAATAGCTTTGTTTATGAAAGGATTTTTTGGGGGACCAGGGATGAAATCCAGCAGGTTCTGACAGGTTCTGGAGAACCGGTAACAGAAATTTCGAGCAATTCAAAGAACTAGTAGCGGAAATTTTGAGTAGTTTGGAGAACCAGCAAATACCACCTCTGGCTGGCCCAGAGTGGGGTGGGAATGGCGATTTTGCAGTATCCTTCCCCTGCCATGCCTACCAAGCCATGCCCACAGAACCGGTAGTAAAAAAAAATTGGATTTCATCACTGGGGAGGACAATAACATTTGTTTCGACACATGCATAAGATGTTGATAGATCAATGTGAGGTCCCAGATGAAAAGTAGCCAGTGCTGTTCTCTTTGTGTGCCTATGCCACTAAAAACAAAATAAGAACATTTTTGGAATCCTTTGCAGAACATTTTTGAGGCAGATACTTAAAAAACATCAGTGGTCATTTATTTTTTGGTTGCAGACCTAAAAGATTTCTCTAGTGATAGTGATAGTGTCAACCGTCCCATTGGTACATGCAGCAAAAGAAATTCCTGGGATATTATTTTATCAAGAGTATAACTTTAGAATAGAATAGAATAGAATGGAATGGAATGGAATGGAATGGAATGGAATGGAATGGAATGGAATAGAATAGAATAGAATAGAATAGAATAGAATAGAATAGAATAGAATAGAATAGAATAGAATAGAATATGGAATGGAATGGAATGGAATGGAATGGAATGGAATGGAATGGAAT
>WNWU01018243.1:0-13638 GCA_012654045.1 Ptyas mucosa | reverse complement strand
TGACCCCACCGTGCTCCCCCGGCTTCTGGCATCACTGTCCTAGAGGCACAACTGTACACCCTGGAAAATGGACTATGCCTTTCTGAGTCTAAAGAAAAAGTTCAGAAATTGTTTGCCTTTATATACTTAATCCATATATTTTTTAAAAAAACAAATAAAGCATTTTCTAAACAATACAGTTGGTAGCAGGTGCTGTTTTATGCACGTAGATGGATTCTGACCAGCTACTTGAGTTTATTCTTTGACTGCATTTTGGTAGAAACATCATAGCCAATAAAAACAAAAGTAGTAGAATCTTCCTAGCTGAGTGTTTTATAGAAACCGTGAAATATGGTTTATCTAAAATATCTTGACAAACCAAATCCTAGTTGGGTTACCTTAGCAAGAAATTCGTAATTTTTCAGCCTGCTAGAGGAACCTGAAATACTGTTGATTTTCACTCGAGACCATTGAATACATTGTTTTGGCATCAAACCAATTCATACATTAGCATAAACACAAACTAAGCTTTCCATATTTCAAAATATATTTTTCCAATGTGTTTCTTCTGAAGTCCCATCCCACTCCAGGTCTCACTTTTTCATACTGGTTTTTTTTTAAGAGTAACCTTTTATTATTGTTGTTGGCTGAAAGCAAAAATTACGATAGCTTTTTCCAAAAGTCTCCCTCTGTGCCACCCCTCCACATGCTTTCATGTCATATTGAGTTAATTCATACTGCAAGCAGCATGTGATGGCAGATGCACTTATTCTGGCCAACATACCATACTTACTAGCAGCCTTCTTCATTGGGTTTTTACATTTGGTAGTGTCATCAGTCTCAGAGATATTCATGCACTTATGAACTCACATCTGACAAGTAGTAATTATAAATATATATATATATATATATCTGGAAGAAATAGCACATTAAGATTCCCCCCATCCATACTAAATGCAACCCCAAATTCAAATTTCAACAGCAAATATCTGTCTAACATAAATTCAAGCACAAAATCACTTCAAGATCAACTTGACATCCAATAATAGCAGGGATGAGAAGAGAGGGAAAAGGAAATAATTTCAAAGTGTAACTGGCCTACCTTAACTGAGGAGATGGTTTGTCAGTCCATGCCATAAAAGTTTACTAAATCATGAGGTTGTTTTTCTGGAAATTGAACTGTTTAACTTGTTCCCCTACTCTAGGGATACTACAGAGTTTTCCCCTCTAATACTTATTCATTTTTGCTGGATGGTTGCCTCCAAGCAGTTTGCTTATCAGTTTACTAGTTCTGAGTGTTTTTTATACTTCTGTTCTTTGTTCTCTCATCATGTCTAATTTATTTTCTGCCTTCCAAAAACAGTGATTATCATTTTATTCTTTTGTAATGATTATGTTATCCTTTTGTACTGACCTACCATTTGGAAAATGTATTAACAAGTTTTGTTCTTCAACAATGAAAAACCTGGGGGGGGGGGGGGGGTTCTGGTTTTGTAGGGCATTGCCTATAGAAATAAGGACGCTGGCAAAATTGTATATTATTCTAAAGAATGTTGTGGCCTGGACATATTCATGCAGAGATAATCCCAAATGAAGATGAATTTTGAAATGAGACCCTTCAACACTGATACCTTGAAATCAACTGTTGGAAAAGCAATGGAATCTGGAGTTGAAAGCATAAGAAGTACATTATAGTTACAATATTGAAGTCTTATTTTTGGCTCTCCTTGAGGTTTCATAGGGTTATCTCTATAGTGATCAGCCTCAAACAGAAGAGTGGAAACCCCAGCAGACTGTTCCTGATATATAGAGCTAATTATGCTTATAAAAATAAGAGGAAATACAAGACATAGCCATATGTTGCTTGTGATATTTTGGCTTTATCAATTATTATTTGTATATATAAAAACATTGCTAATCATCGTCTTGAAAAGTTAATACTGCCATCAATGGCTCTTTGGATTACAGGTAGTCCTAGACAGTGGTGAAATGTAAAATTTGTTACTACCGGTTCCATGGGCGTGGCTTGGGGGGGTAATGTGATTGGGTGGACGTGGCCAACTTTTTTTTTTTTACTTTTAAAAGCATTTTTTCTACAACCTTAAAAGCCTCTGCTGATCAGGCAACTCAGCTGGGATTGCCAGAGGTTTTAAAGGGAAATTTTTTTCAGAAAAAAATGCTTTTAGAAGCCTCTGATGATCCCAGCTGAGCCGCGCGATTATCAGAGGCTTTTTTTTTTACTTTTAAAAGCGTTTTTTCGGCCGAAGAGTTTGTAGAAAAAATCCTTTTAAAAGTTAAAAAAAAAATCTTCTGATGATCGTGCAGCTCAGCTGGGCATGGGGGGTGGGCAGGGATTTTTACTACTGGTTCTCCGAATCACCCGCCGCCATCGCTACTGGATTGGGAGATCCGGTCCAAACTGGAGCATCACCTCTGATCCTAGACTTGCAACAGTTCTAGAAAAAGAGACTTATGACCATTTTTCACACTTACAACCATTACAGCATCCCCATAGTGAAGTGATTAAAAATCAGTTGCTTAACCTCTGACTCTTTATGATGATTGCAATATCATGGAGTTATGTGATTTCCTTTTGCGACCTTCTGACAAGCAAACTCAATGGGGAAGTCAGATTCACTTAACAATGGCAGCGATTTGCTTAACAATTGTGGGGCAAAATTCACTTAACAACTGTCTTGCTTAGCCGCAGAAATTTTGGGGCTCAATTATGGTCCTACGTTGAGGACTACCTGTATTCCCAGCAACATACCGCCAGCATATAGGAAAGCTCCAAGCTTCAGTAACAAAGGTAAGATGGCATGATAGAATTCAGAAAACTATTAGAATCTTCAACTTTGGATGTCAGGTTCCAATCTCAAGAGTTGTGACCTCACTAAATTCCTATTTCTGGTGCAAATGTGGAATGATTTGCAGTAAATAATTTTGTAAGATAGGAGGCAGCAAAAAAAATAGGGAGCCTAATGTCATTCCTACCATACTTCCTTCCTTCCTAAATATGTTTGAAAGTGGAAAAAGAAATGTATGCCATTGCTGGAGCTGATCAATAGATCTCATTTCCACTGGGACTCAGGAAAAGACAGACATTAAAAATATATAAACCCACTCTGTCTTCTGTCTTAGTAACATGAAACACCAAGGCAAAAATGTCCCTTCTTCTTATATTTTTCATGAAACAAACAAACATTGTTTGTTCTTCTTCGGATAATTAAGAAGAAAATAAGCACTGTTTGGAAGAAGCTCCCGTCATAACCAATTTCTCGGTCTATATTGAAATGTATCCACACTTTCCTATTTTAGATCCTTTTTCTCCAGCTTTTTCCAGCTGCTTTCCTTCTCCTGCCTTGTCTTTCTTATGCATCAGCATCAACTTTCTTGCTGCTTTGTTTTGGCTTCTGGTGCTTTGCCAAGATTCATCATTTCCTGCTTACACAGCGATCTAAACCAGACCTTCTAATCAGTTTCTCTGCCCTGGATCCTTCTCTTCTGAGAAAGCAAAACCAAAATGAAAATGGGTTTCTCTTTATTTGCCTTTCTTGTTTCTCTGTCCCCTTTAACAGAGTCACAAGTGGATAAAGATGGGAGACTTTTGTGTGGGGATGCCTGAGATGTGACGATCTTTTGGAAGCACCTAAGACAGTAGTAGGTTTCAATTTCGTTTGCTACCAGTTCGTTCATGGGCTCATGTGTGCGATGCTTCTGCGTGCGTGCGATGCTTCTGCACATGCGCAGATATGTCTGGGTGGGTGGGCAGAGCCTCCCGCCGCTGCCGCTACTGGTTTGCCCAATCTGGGATGAACTGGTAGCAACCCACCACTGACCTAAGAGACTTACAGGCATGCTTGCTTTGGCAATAGCCCAACAGAATCCACAGATATTATTTGAACGCGTTGACGCTCTTTATTATTCTGAATCCAAATCCCAATTAAGATTATCAAATGGCTACATATCACTAACTGATTAAACACTATTTCCTCATTGAGTCCATTGGCACTGTTTCGGAAGACACTGCTTATAAAAAGCTTTCTGGCATTACTTTAATCAAAGAGCAAAAAATGAATTAAGGGAGAAAGCTTTCTTTATCAAGTTAGATCTTGCACTGCATCCAAACTGTAAACTGCAGTCCCTCAAGAATTTATATATTGTACATATTTTATATACTCTACATGGTCAGGGAGCAAACCCCACACTCACACTGAAAATGTTACATAGTCAGGTAATGAAATGTCTTCAAGTAAACAGTCATGTTCAGAGAGCACCAAGGACTCTTAATGTCCTAACTTAGAACTACACATATGCTCTTCTGCTTTATCCAGAGGTGGTATTCAGCAGGTTCTGACCAGTTCTGGAGAACCAGTAGCAGAAATTTTGAGTAGTTCGGAGAACTGGTAAATACCACCTCTGACTGGCCCCACCCCCATCTGCCTCCCAAGTCCCAGCTGATTGGGAGGAAATGGGGATTTTGCAGTAACTTTCCCCTGCCACACCCACCAAGCCATGCCCGCCATGCCATGCCCACCAAGCCACGCCCACCAAGCCACACCCACGGAACCAGTAGTAAAAAAATTTGAATCCCACCACTGGCTTTAACTCTCTCCATTTTTTACAAAAGGAAAATCCTAACTCTCACCTAAGATGAATGGCTTTTGAGCAAGCAGAAGCTAACCTTTCAGAGAGCCAGAAGACACAGGACTATCAGATCCAGCCTGCAAAAAGCTGAATGGCTACTAGAGGACAAAGTTAAGAATTTTCTGCTCTCTACTGTCCATCTGGATTTTTGCAGCATCAATCTGGTAGTCCTACCAGAAATCATCCTGTGATGTAATATGATGTCCCTTGATGTCATTACAAGGAACGTGCTGGGATTTTTGTTTTCATCTTTTTTGTTATTTATGGAGTTGGGAAAAGGGAAGGAAAGGAAATGAGAAGCTCTGGGTAGCAAACTGCCTTCCTAACCTGATCTCTCCACTAAATTTCAAAAAGTACTAAAAATCCCTATTTGGCATTGTATTTTGCCAGATTGGGAGATTTTAAAGATGGTAATAAAAATAGGAAAACTTTGAAATACAACTGCTGCTGCTGTTGTCATTACTTCATTTTAAAAAAATGAAAGATCTTCAAAAGTTGCCATTGATTTGTGGCTAATTCACTATCAAATTTCATTTTTTAAAAATTATCACAAATTGAATGCTGAAAGCCGCATGATGTGCCATGGATTTCCCACCTTTGCTTTAGACCCAGAGACTTTGTCAATGCTTATCCTTGCCCTTTTTGTATACATAAGTAGAGGGAGAAGAGACGTAGATTTTTGAACACCTTATAAGGATGTAAATATAAGTTGAGGTAGTGGTTGTGGTGGTAATGTTCTAATTAATTTCATTTGCATACTTCAACAATTCACCCTGAACTTATTTTTGATGGTCATCATGAAGAGGAAGATAATCAGAATCTCAGAAAGTTACTCTTTGATGGTATATAGGCTTTTTTTGCATACATTTATTCCCAAACACCAAGTAATCTGAATTTTCTTTAGATGAGGGGCTACTTAGTTAAACTTTATTTATGGTGAGACCAAAATATCAAATACATTACAGTACACTCAGATAAAAACAAAGGTATAAATTTATAGAATTACAGATCGTTCAGGCAGAAATAAATCAGTGAGTAAGCATTGCCAATGTTAAATCCAAAGTCTTCTCATGCTAATCATAATCACACAAAATTTGGCAACTCTCCTGGATATTTCTGTAGACCACTCTGCTAAACAGAGACAATTATGGAGGGGCCAGTGGTGGAGGTGGCAAATGATAAAAGCAATGTTTGAGCTGTTGCAACACTAGCTCTGCCCCTTTATACGTGCATTGTGAAATGGCACACATGTATGGAAGGGCCAAAGCATGTATCACAATAGTATGATGCTCTTTTCATCTTTTGATGAAAGCATCCAATCCTGCAAATGCCTCTACTACTAATAAATATAGAATGTTCTCTTCGTCAGACCAACCCAAGTGGGAGGTTAAGAGGCCATTAATAATTCTGAGTTCCATCGTGATAGAAAGGACAATACAATGATACATACAAAAGCTTGAACAAGTTGATCTTATGACAGTGTATTAATAAACCTTTCCTCCAGTGCTATCTATGGCAAAGCAGACTCTGGATAATGAGTATGTCTTTTTGTGTAGAGTAGAAATAAGAAAGTAAGGAGAAACATTTATTACAGAGACTACAGTTGCAGTAATAAGAGATTTACTAGTACCATTCTGCAGGTCCAAGTCAAGAACTGACTTATCTCTGGGGTGGTTCTCTTATGGCTTGATGTCATCTAAACCTAAGTTGAAAAACTAAAGTAATTCAGGCCTAAAGCTAGGCTTTTCTTCTGAGGGGATTAACTTCCAAGAAGGCTACCATAGCCACTGCTTTAATCAGCAGAATCGCATGTGAATCCATATGGATCAGTGGTGGGTTTCAAATTTTTTTACTAACGGTTCTGTGGGCATGGCTTGGTAGGTGTGGCGTGGCTAGGTGGGCGTGGCTTGGTGGGCATGGCAGGGGAAGGTTACTGCAAAATCCCCATTTCCTCCCAATCAGCTGGGACTTGGGAGGCCGAGAAGAGATGGGGGCAGGGCCAGTCAGAATTTTTACTACCAGTTCTCCGAACTACTCAAAATTTCCACTACCGGTTCTCCAGAACTGGTCAGAACCTGCTGAAACCTACCTCTGATATGGAGGCAAGGCCAAGTTTCAACTTAAGAAAGTAACTAGACACAGAATGAAGAATATGCAACATGACATAAGAAATTAGACTGTGTTGCCCCCAGTGCTTATCGTTTTCACAAACACAGAACTTAACTTCACAAAACAGAAGGCTCAACATCTTGACCCTGAATAATAGAAGCCTGTTTTATTGTTCAGATTCCAACCAATGTACTATAACCATTTTTCATTCAGTGTATTTAAGTGGTTTGACAACTTGATATTTTGTCCCTTTCTAAGACTATGAAATACCTCCCCCCAAATTCTTACCTTTCTGTGCAATTTAAGCATTTTTACCTGCCTTCAACTTTACATCTGACAACTATGAGTGGAGCTATATTTTAGGACCAGTTATAATTGTGAAAAAGTGCTTTAATCCTCAAAAAAGATGACTAATTTTTTTGTAATTCATTAAGGATGTGAGACTTTGAAGAAGGATGTCACTGGATTAAGAGTAATTTGACTCATTGACGCAATAGCCGCTTTCTTCTGGCAGGCATGGAAACCTGAAAAAAGATGTGCATGCTTTAATGACTAGTAAAGGGATCCTGTACTTGTATAAGGTCTGACACAATTCTGTGGAATAATTTTAGAAAGCATGCACAGCCTTGCCACATGTTAAGAAAATCATAAGCTGCCACCAATGCCGAAACTTCATGTTCAGTTGTTCTCATCTATAAACCCTGCCACGTTCATTCTACATTTGTCAAGGGCCTTACCATAAGGAGCTAACAAAGAAGCAGGCAGGACTTATATATCTTTAAAGGATTTTTAATTTCAGAATTAGGGGCAAACTACAGAATCTATCAGAGCAGCAAGCAGCAATGAAGTTTACTGAAACCAGTATGGCAAACATCTAGAGGAGGACTGCATGAAGGGCCACACAATGAATGCATTTGCACAAGTCAAAAGGATTCGAATACCATTTTCTGCTCACAAAAGCATCATCAAAAACAAGCAAAGAACTGTCTGACCAACAAAGTGTCAAGAACAGATGGAAAGAATATACAGAGGTATGCCAGCAACAAGGAGGCCCAGGATAATAAGAGAAGGAAGCAGAAATAGGACCAGGCATCCTTCAGGAAGAAGTCACATAGGCAATGAGCCAACTACCAAACCACAAGATGTTGTGTTGATACCATCTCCACAGGATTTCTGAGTCTTGTATCACCCACCACCATCACGGCATTGTGCTAGAAAATTTGGGAAACAAGCACATGGCCACAGGATTGGGAATGAGCTGTGTTCATTCCATTGCCAAAATGGATGACTCCAAAGATTGCTCCAATTGTCCTCATCCCTCACACTAGCAAGATTCTCCTTAGGATCATTCAACAACATCTGGTACCAACCATCAAAAGGGAATTCCAGATGTTCAAGCTGGCTTCAGAAGAGATTGTGGCACTCATGACTATTTTGCAAATCTATGTTGGATCATGGACAAATTTCAAGGATATCAAAAGAACATTTACATCTGCTTTATTGACTACTAGAAAGCCTTATTTTGTGTTGATCATTGCAAGCTGTGGAGAGCCCTAGAAAACCTGGGAATGCCAACACATTTAGTCAAGTTGGTGCAATCATTTTACACAAATAGGAAACTACTGTGCAAACACCGTATGGAGACATTGCTTGGTTCAAGATAGAGAAAGGAGTGTGGCAAGATTGGGTTTTTTTACCTTTCTTATTCAACCCTGTATGCTAAACCAGGGGTGAAATCTAGAGAACCAGTAGCAGAAATTTTGAGTAGTTCGGAGAACCAGCAAATACCAAATATCTGGCTGGCCCTAGAGTGGGGTGGAAATGGAGATTTTGCAGTATCCTTCCCCTGCCACGTCCACAAAGCCACACCCACAAACCAACACCATGCCCACAAAGCCACACCCACCGAACCGGTAGTAAAAAAAATTGAATTTCACCACTGATGCTGAACTGATAATGAATCAATAAATAATGGAGGAAGGAAGAGCAACAATCTTCAATGCTGATGAACAACTCTCCTTTCAGAAAACAAAGAAGGTCTTAAATATCTGCTCAAACAATTAAAGAAGAAAGTGAGAAAACTAAGTTCTTGCTGAACATCAGAAGAACCAAACTCATGAGCACTGAAAAAAATGGAAATATTAATATAAGTGGTGAAAATGGTGAAGAGATCATATGCTTGAGAGAATTCAGAAGTAAAGTGTCTAATTGCACTGGCTTGATGAGCATGAACAGAGGTGGGTTTCACATAATTTTATCACTGATTCGCCGCACACTGAAAATGTGAGTGCGTGCCTTCTGCACATGTGCGCGGCCTTCCGTACCTGCGCTTTGCTCACACACGTGGCTTGCACGCATGCAGGCAGTTTAGAAAAGGTGGCTACATAGGACAGCATAGCACCGGGGCGGCACCCACCCACAGGTTGCCACTACCAGCTTGCCCGAACCAGCTGAATATCACCACTGAGCATGAATCATATATGGAAAACCAAGGTAATCATCCTGACAGTTAAATGCGGATTCCACACTATCATGTTTCCCTTTGCTACCTACAGTTATGAAAGTTGGAATAAGAAAAAACTAAACAGGAGTAAAATTGTCTTATTTGAGCTTTGGTACTGGAGAAGGCTTCTATCAGGCCCAAAACCAAGAATGACACATGGCAATTATTTCAAACTGAGTACTTTATTATTCTATGCCTATAAACAAAATCTTGCCCTACTGAGGACTTTACTATCTGCCTCTACAATATACTCTGTGAACTATTAGAGAGGGGCTGTCTTCACCCTCATTCTTTCACATATAATATCTGGGCTAGAAATGGGATTTTCCAGTCTTCCAGTCTTTCTTAAGACATTAAGGAAGAGTTTCTTTGAATGATCTGTTCCTGACTCTAATCAATTAATCCATTCCAAGCTATACTAGTCCTGAGAGTAGTTCTTTTGCATTGGTGGACTTCTGCTAATTTCAGCCTGTATATCAGAAATATATAACGACATGTTCAATACGTTCAATCAAGTAGAATTTTGATAATTAACTAATAACTAATATTTCTGGATGAAATCCAATGTGTTCTTAAAAACGTATATGTCATTCTTTTTACATCAACTAGTGGAGCTAGTTCCAAAACATTTAGAAGAAATTGATAGGCAATGGCTGCTCTGTGAATTTCTGCTGAATTGAATAGTGCTCTTCATCTGATTTTGAGTCAGATTTATGTACTAATGATGAACATATGGTTGCTAAAATATATAAATTATTTTGACAGTTAACACGGACAATGAATATGTTAAAGACTGTATGAAAAAAAGGTCAAGAACCTTTAGTTATAACATAATGCTTAATCATTGGAAGAATAAGTGGAGTAAAAGATTGAAATTTACATTGAATTATAACTTGAAAGAGAATTTTATAAGAGGATGTGCCATTGTCATTTAACATCTGCTAAATTGTCAAAGAACTACAAGGGTATGTAAAATATATGTTGAAAATGTAAACAAAAATAAGGCATTATTTTTAGCATCTCTAGTGGATGCCCTAAGAAATCTAAGACTTTGGAAACAAATATGTATTTTAACTCAGAGAAGTCTTAAACTGACTGTTCAATTGAAGCTAGAGGCTTTTATTTTAAGTTTTATGAACAAGCAGACTGAAAAAAGTGGAAGGCTTTTGTATGTGCAAATATACAAAATTCACACTAATATACCCACAATGGACGAACGGATTGTGAAATTAATGGAGTTGGGAGACAAGGCAAAATTGATTGCTTTGATTTTTAAAAAGATGCTAAACTTCATTTCTACTTGGAAACCACTCCTGGAGTTTTATTTAAAATTGAAAGAAATGAAATTTTAACCTTGGATTTTGATGATGAGATTTGTTTATGATGATAGAAGTACTATTTGTTGTGGTTTATTCTAGTTCTATGAGTCATTGGTTTTTCATAGAAGTTATCTTTTTTCTATAACTTTTTTTGTTTGTACTCCGTAGTTTTGTGTTCTTTCTTCTACACTTTCCCTTTCTTTTTCACACTGTTTCCTTTGCTTTTGTATTTTATACTTTTAAAAAAAGAATTGATCAAATTTATTAAACTTCTAATTTAATTAAAGCAAATGGCATCAGTGTTCTGATGACTTCCATAACAGGGAATTTAACACTAAGCTTGTCCAAGGACATTACATCCCTAAATGAACATCTCATCTCCTATGTCCACATCTTCTATAAAAACTTCTTGTTTTGAATAAGCATCACAAAGCACATCCCAGCTATTCAAATAATCCCTCTCTTTCATTAGAAGTGGGCTTGTCTCACGGAAAAAGCTTAACACGTTCAGATAAAGGATCAGTGTACTATTAATACTTTTTTTGCTAACATAATACAAAAGTGATTTGGAGATCCTTTGGCAAAACAACAAGCAAAGTCCAGTTGCAATCACATTCTTCCATGTCTTTGATCAAGGTCATAGTAATCATAGGTTTAGAACATGGGGGGGGGGGGAATCTAATGATAGTATATTAGCCCATCAATATGTAATGTTTGGAATTAAACGAATTGTATCAAAACAGCTACAAAATTTAAAAGCATTAACAGGAATATAAAGAGCATGTATGATAATTCTATGGAAGAATTATCTTTAACTATTAAAAGTAAGTAGGGAAAATGAAGCATAATCCAAAGCATGTCTGTTTGAAGTCCATCAAATTATCCTAAAGTCAGTGTTTATAAGACTGTAGTCTTCAATGTAGTAAAGAAATACCTCCATAATATAGTAACATGCATTCAATTAGGTAGAATAGCAGATTCAGGTAATGGTTTTTAAGGTGGAGAAGTATTCTGTCAGGTTTAACTTAACCACTTTCTCCATTATGATATAGCCTACTGAAATGCAGGAGCTAATAATTGAAGGATTGATAATATAAATATATTTTTTTTTCAGAAACTTTCATCAGTAATTTTCATTACATGCAAAAAAGTCTAAAGCAGGTGGTTTTAAGACTAGCCTCAATCCAGTGGTGAAATGTAAATTTTGTTACTACTGGTTCTGTGGGTATGGCTTGGTGGGGGGGTGTAATATGATTGAGTGGGCGTGTCCAACTTTTTTTTTTTACTTTTAAAACCATTTTTCTACAGGCCCTTCAGACAAGGTTGTTTAAAAAATGCTTTTAAAGTCTCTGACGATCCCAGCTGACTTGCCTGATCGGCAGAGGCTTTTTCTTTTTTTTAAAGCCTCTGACGATCGCAGCTGACTTGCCTGATCGGCTGAAGAGGTTGTAGAAAAAATGCTTTTTAAAATTTAAAAAAAGCGTCTGATGATTGCACAGCTCAGCTGGGCAAAGGGGGAGGGCAGGGATTTTTGCTACCGGTTCTCCGAACCACCCGCCTCTATCGCTACCGGATTGGGTGATTCGGTCGGAACCGGGAGCATTTCACCCCTGCCTCAATCTAAGAACTTGTATGTATGTATGTATGTATGTATGTATCCTGTTTTCCCCAAAATAACACATCCCCTGATAATAAGCCCAATCGGGCTTTTGGGCACATACAATAAGACCAAGTGCTTATTTCAGGATTCAAAAAAAATATAAGACAGGGTCTTATTTTGGGGGAAATATGGTATGTATTGTACAGTATGTTTGTATTACCTACCTGCCATTTTTAATAAAAAGTATGTTCAGGTAAACCTGTATCTATATATAATCTAGAATTGATTAATTTTACTATAATGCTGCTTAATTTTTAAAAATTTAAATTTTAAAATGAGAGAAAAAACGGAAAGTAACCTTCCTTGCTTCAAAGTAGCATCTATGAGAATAGCAAGCTAAGCAGAGGTGGGTTTCAACAGGTTCTGACCAGTTCAGAGAACTGGTAGCGGAAATTTTGAGTAGTTTGAAGAACTGGTAGTAAAAATTCTGACTGGCCCTGTCCCCATCTATTCTCTGCCTCCCAAGTCCCAGATGATTGGGAGGAAATGGGAATTTTGCAGTAACCTTCCCCTGGAGTGGGGTGGGAATGGAGATTTTACAGTATCCTTCCCCTACTACACCCACCAAGTCACGCCCACCAAGCCATGCCACGCCCACCAAGCCACACCCACAGAACCGATAGTAAAAAAAATTGAAACCCACCACTGAAGCTAAGTAATCAATCTTTAACAAGATAGAAAGCGTGCAGGTCCCAGATTCTGAAATGTTTTCTGACTCTTTAAAAGCAGTTCTTTTCTGAGTCACAAGACTAAAAATGGATCATTGGTAGCCTTCTGAGCCTGCTCAACTGCTCCTCCTATAAAGGACATTTTTCTGGATTTACTTTTAAAAAACTCTTCATAGTTTCTATCCAAACCCTATCCTAACATTTTCAAACTCAACAGTCCTGATCAACAGACCTATTGGCAGAAATATGGACAGAATCGGAAGTCTCTCCACACAACTTATTTCAACATATTATATGGAAAGAGTAACAAAGCTGCAAAACATGGCCTTTAAAATGATTTCCAACCTGTTCACTTGCAGTGCCCATAGGAGGCCTTTGTATCTCCTTCTGCATTATGAGTTTGTATCTATGTGTACTGTGTCAGGGTTCTGACTGATGCCCTAATTAAATCATGAGCCTTGAGCCAAACTTCAAAAGAAATCCAGTTATTTATTACGAGCTTCATGTCAGCACATTCCAAGTGAAAAAGAGCCTTGGATAGTACAGTGGTCTAAAGTACCCTGTTATTAACACCAGCTGCCTGCAATTATTGCAGGTTCGAATCTCACCAAGGCTCAAGGTTGACTCAGCCTTCCATCCTTTCTAAGGTAGGTAAATTGAGGACCCAGTTTGTGGGGGCAATAAGCTGACTTTGTATAAATATACAAAAGTATGAAGGCTATTGCTTAGCGCATTGTAAGCCGCCCTGAGTCT
>WNWU01018178.1:839-14508 GCA_012654045.1 Ptyas mucosa | reverse complement strand
AGACTCAGGGCGGCTTACAATGCGCTAAGCAATAGCCTTCATACTTTTGTATATTTATACAAAGTCAGCTTATTGCCCCCACAAACTGGGTCCTCAATTTATCTACCTTAGAAAGGATGGAAGGCTGAGTCAACCTTGAGCCTTGGTGAGATTCGAACCTGCAATAATTGCAGGCAGCTGGTGTTAATAACAGGGTACTTTAGACCACTATACTATCCAAGGCTCTTTTTCACTTGGAATGTGCTGACATGAAGCTCGTAATAAATAACTGGATTTCTTTTGAAGTTTGGCTCGAGGCTTATGATTTAATTAGGGCATCAGTCAGAACCCTGACACAGTACACATAGATACAAACTCATAATGCAGAAGGAGATACAAAGGCCTCCTATGGGCACTGCAAGTGAACAGGTTGGAAATCATTTTAAAGGCCATGTTTTGCAGCTTTGTTACTCTTTCCATATAATATGTTGAAATAAGTTGTGTGGAGAGACTTCCGATTCTGTCCATATTTCTGCCAATAGGTCTGTTGATCAGGACTGTTGAGTTTGAAAATGTTAGGATAGGGTTTGGATAGAAACTATGAAGAATTTTTTAAAAGTAAATCCAGAAAAATGTCCTTTATAGGAGGAGCAGTTGAGCAGGCTCAGAAGGCTACCAATGATCCATTTTTAGTCTTGTGACTCAGAAAAGAACTGCTTTTAAAAAGTCAGAAAACATTTCAGAATCTGGGACCTGCACGCTTTCTATCTTGTTTAAGATTGATTACTTAGCTTCAGTGGTGGGTTTCAATTTTTTTTATTATCGGTTCTGTGGGTGTGGCTTGGTGGGCGTGGCATGGCTTGGTGGGCGTGACTTGGTGGGTGTAGTAGGGGAAGGATACTGTAAAATCTCCATTCCCATCCCACTCCAGGGGAAGGTTACTGCAAAATTCCCATTTCCTCCCAATCATCTGGGACTTGGGAGGCAGAGAATAGATGGGGACAGGGCCAGTCAGAATTTTTACTACCAGTTCTTCAAACTACTCAAAATTTCCGCTACCAGTTCTCTGAACTGGTCAGAACCTGTTGAAACCCATCTCTGCTTAGCTTGCTATTCTCATAGATGCTACTTTGAAGCAAGGAAGGTTACTTTCTGTTTTTTCTCTCATTTTAAAATTTAAATTTTTAAAAATTAAGCAGCATTATAGTAAAATTAATCAATTCTAGATTATATATAGATACAGGTTTACCTGAACATACTTTTTATTAAAAATGGCAGGTAGGTAATACAAACATACTGTACAATACATACCATATTTCCCCCAAAATAAGACCCTGTCTTATATTTTTTTTGAATCCTGAAATAAGCACTTGGTCTTATTGTATGTGCCCAAAAGCCCGATTGGGCTTATTATCAGGGGATGTGTTATTTTGGGGAAAACAGGATACATACATACATACATACATACAAGTTCTTAGATTGAGGCAGGGGTGAAATGCTCCCGGTTCCGACCGAATCACCCAATCTGGTAGCGATAGAGGCGGGTGGTTCGGAGAACCGGTAGCAAAAATCCCTGCCCTCCCCCTTTGCCCAGCTGAGCCGTGCAATCATCAGACGCTTTTTTTAAATTTTAAAAAGCATTTTTTCTACAACCTCTTCAGCCGATCAGGCAAGTCAGCTGCGATCGTCAGAGGCTTTAAAAAAAAGAAAAAGCCTCTGCCGATCAGGCAAGTCAGCTGGGATCGTCAGAGACTTTAAAAGCATTTTTTTATCAACCTTGTCCGAAGAGCCTGTAGAAAAATGGTTTTAAAAGTAAAAAAAAAAAGTTGGACACGCCCACTCAATCATATTACACCCCCCCACCAAGCCACACCCACAGAACCAGTAGTAACAAAATTTACATTTCACCACTGGATTGAGGCTAGTCTTAAAACCACCTGCTTTAGACTTTTTTGCATGTAATGAAAATTACTGATGAAAGTTTCTGAAAAAAAAAGATATTTATATTATTAATCCTTCAATTATTAGCTCCTGCATTTCAGTAGGCTATATCATAATGGAGAAAGTGGTTAAGTTAAACTTGACAGAATACTTCTCCACCTTAAAAACCATTACCTGAATCTGCTATTCTACCTAATTGAATGCATGTTACTATATTATGGAGGTATTTCTTTACTACATTGAAGACTACAGTCTTATAAACACTGACTTTAGGATAATTTGATGGACTTCAAACAGACATGCTTTGGATTATGCTTCATTTTCCCTACTTACTTTTAATAGTTAAAGATAATTCTTCCATAGAATTATCATACATGCTCTTTATATTCCTGTTAATGCTTTTAAATTTTGTAGCTGTTTTGATACAATTTGTTTAATTCCAAACATTACATATTGATGGGCTAATATACTATCATTAGATTTTTTCCCCCCATGTTCTAAACCTATGATTACTATGACCTTGATCAAAGACATGGAAGAATGTGATTGCAACTGGACTTTGCTTGTTGTTTTGCCAAAGGATCTCCAAATCACTTTTGTATTATGTTAGCAAAAAAAGTATTAATAGTACACTGATCCTTTATCTGAACGTGTTAAGCTTTTTCCGTGAGACAAGCCCACTTCTAATGAAAGAGAGAGATTATTTGAATAGCTGGGATGTGCTTTGTGATGCTTATTCAAAACAAGAAGTTTTTATAGAAGATGTGGACATAGGAGATGAGATGTTCATTTAGGGATGTAATGTCCTTGGACAAGCTTAGTGTTAAATTCCCTGTTATGGAAGTCATCAGAACACTGATGCCATTTGCTTTAATTAAATTAGAAGTTTAATAAATTTGATCAATTCTTTTTTTAAAAGTATAAAATACAAAAGCAAAGGAAACAGTGTGAAAAAGAAAGGGAAAGTGTAGAAGAAAGAACACAAAACTACGGAGTACAAACAAAAAAAGTTATAGAAAAAAGATAACTTCTATGAAAAACCAATGACTCATAGAACTAGAATAAACCACAACAAATAGTACTTCTATCATCATAAACAAATCTCATCATCAAAATCCAAGGTTAAAATTTCATTTCTTTCAATTTTAAATAAAACTCCAGGAGTGGTTTCCAAGTAGAAATGAAGTTTAGCATCTTTTTAAAAATCAAAGCAATCAATTTTGCCTTGTCTCCCAACTCCATTAATTTCACAATCCGTTCGTCCATTGTGGGTATATTAGTGTGAATTTTGTATATTTGCACATACAAAAGCCTTCCACTTTTTTCAGTCTGCTTGTTCATAAAACTTAAAATAAAAGCCTCTAGCTTCAATTGTACAGTCAGTTTAAGACTTCTCTGAGTTAAAATACATATTTGTTTCCAAAGTCTTAGATTTCTTAGGGCATCCACTAGAGATGCTAAAAATAATGCCTTATTTTTGTTTACATTTTCAACATATATTTTACATACCCTTGTAGTTCTTTGACAATTTAGCAGATGTTAAATGACAATGGCACATCCTCTTATAAAATTCTCTTTCAAGTTATAATTCAATGTAAATTTCAATCTTTTACTCCACTTATTCTTCCAATGATTAAGCATTATGTTATAACTAAAGGTTCTTGACCTTTTTTTCATACAGTCTTTAACATATTCATTGTTCGTGTTAACTGTCAAAATAATTTATATATTTTAGCAACCATATGTTCATCATTAGTACATAAATCTGACTCAAAATCAGATGAAGAGCACTATTCAATTCAGCAGAAATTCACAGAGCAGCCATTGCCTATCAATTTCTTCTAAATGTTTTGGAACTAGCTCCACTAGTTGATGTAAAAAGAATGACATATACGTTTTTAAGAACACATTGGATTTCATCCAGAAATATTAGTTATTAGTTAATTATCAAAATTCTACTTGATTGAACGTATTGAACATGTCGTTATATATTTCTGATATACAGGCTGAAATTATCAGAAGTCCACCAATGCAAAAGAACTACTCTCAGGACTAGTATAGCTTGGAATGGATTAATTGATTAGAGTCAGGAACAGATCATTCAAAGAAACTCTTCCTTAATGTCTTAAGAAAGACTGGAAGACTGGAAAATCCCATTTCTAGCCCAGATATTATATGTGAAAGAATGAGGGTGAAGACAGCCCCTCTCTAATAGTTCGCAGAGTATATTGTAGAGGCAGATAGTAAAGTCCTCAGTAGGGCAAGATTTTGTTTATAGGCATAGAATAATAAAGTACTCAGTTTGAAATAATTGCCATGTGTCATTCTTGGTTTGGGCCTGATAGAAGCCTTCTCCAGTACCAAAGCTCAAATAAGACAATTTTACTCCTGTTTAGTTTTTTCTTATTCCAACTTTCACAACTGTAGGTAGCAAAGGGAAACACGATAGTGTGGAATCCGCATTTAACTGTCAGGATGATGACCTTGGTTTTCCATATATGATTCATGCTCAGTGGTGATATTCAGCTGGTTCGGGCAAGCTGGTATTGGCAACCTGTGGGTGGGTGCCACCCCGGTGCTATGCTGTCCTATGTAGCCACCTTTTCTAAACTGCCTGCATGCATGCAAGCCACGTGTGTGAGCAAAGCGCAGGCACGGAAGGCCACACACATGTGCAGAAGGCACGCACTCACATTTTCAGTGCGCGGCGAACCAGTGATAAAATTATGTGAAACCCACCTCTGTTCATGCTCATCAAGCCAGTGCAATTAGACACTTTACTTCTGAATTCTCTCAAGCATATGATCTCTTCACCATTTTCACCACTTATATTAATATTTCCATTTCTTTCAGTGATCATGAGTTTGGTTCTTCTGATGTTCAGCAAGAACTCAGTTTTCTCACTTTCTTCTTTAATTGTTTTGAGCAGATATTTAAGACCTTCTTTGTTTTCTGAGAGGAGAGTTGTTCATCAGCATTGAAGATTGTTGCTCTTCCTTCCTCCATTATTTATTGATTCATTATCAGTTCAGCATCAGTGGTGAAATTCAATTTTTTTTACTACCGGTTTGGTGGGTGTGGCTTTGTGGGCATGGTGTTGGTTTATGGGTGTGGCTTTGTGGACGTGGCAGGGGAAGGATACTGCAAAATCTCCATTTCCACCCCACTCTAGGGCCAGCCAGATATTTGGTATTTGCTGGTTCTCTGAACTACTCAAAATTTCTGCTACTGGTTCTCTAGATTTCACCCCTGGTTCAGCATACATACATAGGGTTGAATAAGAAAGGTAAAAAAACCCAATCTTGCCACACTCCTTTCTCTATCTTGAACCAAGCAATGTCTCCATACGGTGTTTGCACAGTAGTTTCCTATTTGTGTAAAATGATTGCACCAACTTGACTAAATGTGTTGGCATTCCCAGGTTTTCTAGGGCTCTCCACAGCTTGCAATGATCAACACAAAATAAGGCTTTCTAGTAGTCAATAAAGCAGATGTAAATGTTCTTTTGATATCCTTGAAATTTGTCCATGATCCAACATAGATTTGCAAAATAGTCATGAGTGCCACAATCTCTTCTGAAGCCAGCTTGAACATCTGGAATTCCCTTTTGATGGTTGGTACCAGATGTTGTTGAATGATCCTAAGGAGAATCTTGCTAGTGTGAGGGATGAGGACAATTGGAGCAATCTTTGGAGTCATCCATTTTGGCAATGGAATGAACACAGCTCATTCCCAATCCTGTGGCCATGTGCTTGTTTCCCAAATTTTCTAGCACAATGCCGTGATGGTGGTGGGTGATACAAGACTCAGAAATCCTGTGGAGATGGTATCAACACAACATCTTGTGGTTTGGTAGTTGGCTCATTGCCTATGTAACTTCTTCCTGAAGGATGCCTGGTCCTATTTCTGCTTCCTTCTCTTATTATCCTGGGCCTCCTTGTTGCTGGCATACCTCTGTATATTCTTTCCATCTGTTCTTGACACTTTGTTGGTCAGACAGTTCTTTGCTTGTTTTTGATGATGCTTTTGTGAGCAGCAAATGATATTCGAATCCTTTTGACTTGTGCAAATGCATTCATTGTGTGGCCCTTCATGCAGTCCTCCTCTAGATGTTTGCCATACTGGTTTCAGTAAACTTCATTGCTGCTTGCTGCTCTGATAGATTCTGTAGTTTGCCCCTAATTCTGAAATTAAAAATCCTTTAAAGATATATAAGTCCTGCCTGCTTCTTTGTTAGCTCCTTATGGTAAGGCCCTTGACAAATGTAGAATGAACGTGGCAGGGTTTATAGATGAGAACAACTGAACATGAAGTTTCGGCATTGGTGGCAGCTTATGATTTTCTTAACATGTGGCAAGGCTGTGCATGCTTTCTAAAATTATTCCACAGAATTGTGTCAGACCTTATACAAGTACAGGATCCCTTTACTAGTCATTAAAGCATGCACATCTTTTTTCAGGTTTCCATGCCTGCCAGAAGAAAGCGGCTATTGCGTCAATGAGTCAAATTACTCTTAATCCAGTGACATCCTTCTTCAAAGTCTCACATCCTTAATGAATTACAAAAAAATTAGTCATCTTTTTTGAGGATTAAAGCACTTTTTCACAATTATAACTGGTCCTAAAATATAGCTCCACTCATAGTTGTCAGATGTAAAGTTGAAGGCAGGTAAAAATGCTTAAATTGCACAGAAAGGTAAGAATTTGGGGGGAGGTATTTCATAGTCTTAGAAAGGGACAAAATATCAAGTTGTCAAACCACTTAAATACACTGAATGAAAAATGGTTATAGTACATTGGTTGGAATCTGAACAATAAAACAGGCTTCTATTATTCAGGGTCAAGATGTTGAGCCTTCTGTTTTGTGAAGTTAAGTTCTGTGTTTGTGAAAACAATAAGGCACTGGGGGCAACACAGTCTAATTTCTTATGTCATGTTGCATATTCTTCATTCTGTGTCTCGTTACTTTCTTGAGTTGAAACTTGGCCTTGCCTCCATATCAGAGGTAGGTTTCAGCAGGTTCTGACCAGTTCTGGAGAACCAGTAGTGGAAATTTTGAGTAGTTTGGAGAACTGGTAGTAAAAATTCTGACTGGCCCTGCCCCCATCTCTTCTCGGCTTCCCAAGTCCCAGCTGATCGGGAGGAAATGGGGATTTTGCAGTAACCTTCCCCTGCCATGCCCACCAAGCCACGCCCACCTAGCCACGCCACACCTACCAAGCCATGCCCACAGAACCGTTAGTAAAAAAGTTTGAAACCCACCACTGATCCATATGGATTCACATGCGATTCTGCTGATTAAAGCAGTGGCTATGGTAGCCTTCTTGGAAGTTAATCCCCTCAGAAGAAAAGCCTAGCTTTAGTCCTGAATTACTTTAGTTTTTCAACTTAGGTTTAGATGACATCAAGCCATAAGAGAACCACCCCAGAGATAAGTCAGTTCTTGACTTGGACCTGCAGAATGGTACTAGTAAATCTCTTATTACTGCAACTATAGTCTCTGTAATAAATGTTTCTCCTTACTTTCTTATTTCTACTCTACACAAAAAGACATACTCATTATCCAGAGTCTGCTTTGCCATAGATAGCACTGGAGGAAAGGTTTATTAATACACTGTCATAAGATCAACTTGTTCAAGCTTTTGTATGTATCATTGTATTGTCCTTTCTATCACGATGGAACTCAGAATTATTAATGGCCTCTTAACCTCCCACTTGGGTTGGTCTGACGAAGAGAACATTCTATATTTATTAGTAGTAGAGGCATTTGCAGGATTGGATGCTTTCATCAAAAGATGAAAAGAGCATCATACTATTGTGATACATGCTTTGGCCCTTCCATACATGTGTGCCATTTCACAATGCACGTATAAAGGGGCAGAGCTAGTGTTGCAACAGCTCAAACATTGCTTTTATCATTTGCCACCTCCACCACAGGCCCCTCCATAATTGTCTCTGTTTAGCAGAGTGGTCTACAGAAATATCCAGGAGAGTTGCCAAATTTTGTGTGATTATGATTAGCATGAGAAGACTTTGGATTTAACATTGGCAATGCTTACTCACTGATTTATTTCTGCCTGAACGATCTGTAATTCTATAAATTTATACCTTTGTTTTTATCTGAGTGTACTGTAATGTATTTGATATTTTGGTCTCACCATAAATAAAGTTTAACTAAGTAGCCCCTCATCTAAAGAAAATTCAGATTACTTGGTGTTTGGGAATAAATGTATGCAAAAAAAGCATATATACCATCAAAGAGTAACTTTCTGAGATTCTGATTATCTTCCTCTTCATGATGACCATCAAAAATAAGTTCAGGGTGAATTGTTGAAGTATGCAAATGAAATTAATTAGAACATTACCACCACAACCACTACCTCAACTTATATTTACATCCTTATAAGGTGTTCAAAAATCTACGTCTCTTCTCCCTCTACTTATGTAAACAAAAAGGGCAAGGATAAGCATTGACAAAGTCTCTGGGTCTAAAGCAAAGGTGGGAAATCCATGGCACATCATGCGGCTTTCAGCATTCAATTTGTGATAATTTTTTAAAAATGAAATTTGATAGTGAATTAGCCACAAATCAGTGGCAACTTTTGAAGATCTTTCATTTTTTAAAAATGAAGTAATAACAACAGCAGCAGCAGTTGTATTTCAAAGTTTTCCTATTTTTATTACCATCTTTAAAATCTCCCAATCTGGCAAAATACAATGCCAAATAGGGATTTTTAGTACTTTTTGAAATTTAGTGGAGAGATCAGGTTAGGAAGGCAGTTTGCTACCCAGAGCTTCTCATTTCCTTTCCTTCCCTTTTCCCAACTCCATAAATAACAAAAAAGATGAAAACAAAAATCCCAGCACGTTCCTTGTAATGACATCAAGGGACATCATATTACATCACAGGATGATTTCTGGTAGGACTACCAGATTGATGCTGCAAAAATCCAGATGGACAGTAGAGAGCAGAAAATTCTTAACTTTGTCCTCTAATAGCCATTCAGCTTTTTGCAGGCTGGATCTGATAGTCCTGTGTCTTCTGGCTCTCTGAAAGGTTAGCTTCTGCTTGCTCAAAAGCCATTCATCTTAGGTGAGAGTTAGGATTTTCCTTTTGTAAAAAATGGAGAGAGTTAAAGCCAGTGGTGGGATTCAAATTTTTTTACTACTGGTTCCGTGGGTGTGGCTTGGTGGGCGTGGCTTGGTGGGCATGGCATGGCGGGCATGGCTTGGTGGGTGTGGCAGGGGAAAGTTACTGCAAAATCCCCATTTCCTCCCAATCAGCTGGGACTTGGGAGGCAGATGGGGGTGGGGCCAGTCAGAGGTGGTATTTACCAGTTCTCCGAACTACTCAAAATTTCTGCTACTGGTTCTCCAGAACTGGTCAGAACCTGCTGAATACCACCTCTGGATAAAGCAGAAGAGCATATGTGTAGTTCTAAGTTAGGACATTAAGAGTCCTTGGTGCTCTCTGAACATGACTGTTTACTTGAAGACATTTCATTACCTGACTATGTAACATTTTCAGTGTGAGTGAGTGTGGGGTTTGCTCCCTGACCATGTAGAGTATATAAAATATGTACAATATATAAATTCTTGAGGGACTGCAGTTTACAGTTTGGATGCAGTGCAAGATCTAACTTGGTAAAGAAAGCTTTCTCCCTTAATTCATTTTTTGCTCTTTGATTAAAGTAATGCCAGAAAGCTTTTTATAAGCAGTGTCTTCCAAAACAGTGCCAATGGACTCAATGAGGAAATAGTGTTTAATCAGTTAGTGATATGTAGCCATTTGATAATCTTAATTGGGATTTGGATTCAGAATAATAAAGAGCGTCAACGCGTTCAAATAATCTCTGTGGATTCTGTTGGGCTATTGCCAAAGCAAGCATGCCTGTAAGTCTCTTAGGTCAGTGGTGGGTTGCTACCAGTTCGTCCCAGATTGGGCAAACCAGTAGCGGCAGCGGCGGGAGGCTCTGCCCACCCACCCAGACATATCTGCGCATGTGCAGAAGCATCGCACGCACGCAGAAGCATCGCACACATGAGCCCATGAACGAACTGGTAGCAAACGAAATTGAAACCTACTACTGTCTTAGGTGCTTCCAAAAGATCGTCACATCTCAGGCATCCCCACACAAAAGTCTCCCATCTTTATCCACTTGTGACTCTGTTAAAGGGGACAGAGAAACAAGAAAGGCAAATAAAGAGAAACCCATTTTCATTTTGGTTTTGCTTTCTCAGAAGAGAAGGATCCAGGGCAGAGAAACTGATTAGAAGGTCTGGTTTAGATCGCTGTGTAAGCAGGAAATGATGAATCTTGGCAAAGCACCAGAAGCCAAAACAAAGCAGCAAGAAAGTTGATGCTGATGCATAAGAAAGACAAGGCAGGAGAAGGAAAGCAGCTGGAAAAAGCTGGAGAAAAAGGATCTAAAATAGGAAAGTGTGGATACATTTCAATATAGACCGAGAAATTGGTTATGACGGGAGCTTCTTCCAAACAGTGCTTATTTTCTTCTTAATTATCCGAAGAAGAACAAACAATGTTTGTTTGTTTCATGAAAAATATAAGAAGAAGGGACATTTTTGCCTTGGTGTTTCATGTTACTAAGACAGAAGACAGAGTGGGTTTATATATTTTTAATGTCTGTCTTTTCCTGAGTCCCAGTGGAAATGAGATCTATTGATCAGCTCCAGCAATGACATACATTTCTTTTTCCACTTTCAAACATATTTAGGAAGGAAGGAAGTATGGTAGGAATGACATTAGGCTCCCTATTTTTTTTGCTGCCTCCTATCTTACAAAATTATTTACTGCAAATCATTCCACATTTGCACCAGAAATAGGAATTTAGTGAGGTCACAACTCTTGAGATTGGAACCTGACATCCAAAGTTGAAGATTCTAATAGTTTTCTGAATTCTATCATGCCATCTTACCTTTGTTACTGAAGCTTGGAGCTTTCCTATATGCTGGCGGTATGTTGCTGGGAATACAGGTAGTCCTCAACATAGGACCATAATTGAGCCCCAAAATTTCTGCGGCTAAGCAAGACAGTTGTTAAGTGAATTTTGCCCCACAATTGTTAAGCAAATTGCTGCCATTGTTAAGTGAATCTGACTTCCCCATTGAGTTTGCTTGTCAGAAGGTCGCAAAAGGAAATCACAAAACTCCATGATATTGCAATCATCATAAAGAGTCAGAGGTTAAGCAACTGATTTTTAATCACTTCACTATGGGGATGCTGTAATGGTTGTAAGTGTGAAAAATGGTCATAAGTCTCTTTTTCCGGTGCCATTGTAACTTTGAACAGTCACTAAACGAACTGTTGCAAGTCTAGGATCAGAGGTGATGCTCCAGTTTGGACCAGATCTCCCAATCCAGTAGCGATGGCGGCGGGTGATTCGGAGAACCGGTAGTAAAAATCCCTGCCCCCCCCCCCATGCCCAGCTGAGCTGCACGATCATCAGAGGATTTTTTTTTAACTTTTAAAAGGATTTTTTCTACAAACTCTTTGGCCGAAAAAACGCTTTTAAAAGTAAAAAAAAAAGCCTCTGATAATCGCGCGGCTCAGCTGGGATCATCAGAGGCTTCTAAAAGCATTTTTTTCTGAAAAAAATTTCCCTTTAAAACCTCTGGCAATCCCAGCTGAGTTGCCTGATCAGCAGAGGCTTTTAAGGTTGTAGAAAAAATGCTTTTAAAAGTAAAAAAAAAAAAGTTGGCCACGTCCACCCAATCACATTACCCCCCCAAGCCACGCCCACGGAACCGGTAGTAACAAATTTTACATTTCACCACTGTCTAGGACTACCTGTAATCCAAAGAGCCATTGATGGCAGTATTAACTTTTCAAGACGATGATTAGCAATGTTTTTATATATACAAATAATAATTGATAAAGCCAAAATATCACAAGCAACATATGGCTATGTCTTGTATTTCCTCTTATTTTTATAAGCATAATTAGCTATATATATCAGGAACAGTCTGCTGGGGTTTCCACTCTTCTGTTTGAGGCTGATCACTATAGAGATAACCCTATGAAACCTCAAGGAGAGCCAAAAATAAGACTTCAATATTGTAACTATAATGTACTTCTTATGCTTTCAACTCCAGATTCCATTGCTTTTCCAACAGTTGATTTCAAGGTATCAGTGTTGAAGGGTCTCATTTCAAAATTCAGCTTCATTTGGGATTATCTCTGCATGAATATGTCCAGGCCACAACATTCTTTAGAATAATATACAATTTTGCCAGCGTCCTTATTTCTATAGGCAATGCCCTACAAAACCAGAACCCCCCCCCCCCCCCCAGGTTTTTCATTGTTGAAGAACAAAACTTGTTAATACATTTTCCAAATGGTAGGTCAGTACAAAAGGATAACATAATCATTACAAAAGAATAAAATGATAATCACTGTTTTTGGAAGGCAGAAAATAAATTAGACATGATGAGAGAACAAAGAACAGAAGTATAAAAAACACTCAGAACTAGTAAACTGATAAGCAAACTGCTTGGAGGCAACCAACCAGCAAAAATGAATAAGTATTAGAGGGGAAAACTCTGTAGTATCCCTAGAGTAGGGGAACAAGTTAAACAGTTCAATTTCCAGAAAAACAACCTCATGATTTAGTAAACTTTTATGGCATGGACTGACAAACCATCTCCTCAGTTAAGGTAGGCCAGTTACACTTTGAAATTATTTCCTTTTCCCCCTCTTCTCATCCCTGCTATTATTGGATGTCAAGTTGATCTTGAAGTGATTTTGTGCTTGAATTTATGTTAGACAGATATTTGCTGTTGAAATTTGAATTTGGGGTTGCATTTAGTATGGACGGGGGGAATCTTAATGTGCTATTTCTTCCAGATATATATATATATATTTATAATTACTACTTGTCAGATGTGAGTTCATAAGTGCATGAATATCTCTGAGACTGATGACACTACCAAATGTAAAAACCCAATGAAGAAGGCTGCTAGTAAGTATGGTATGTTGGCCAGAATAAGTGCATCTGCCATCACATGCTGCTTGCAGTATGAATTAACTCAATATGACATGAAAGCATGTGGAGGGGTGGCACAGAGGGAGACTTTTGGAAAAAGCTATCGTAATTTTTGCTTTCAGCCAACAACAACAATAAAAGGTTACTCTTAAAAAAAAACAGTATGAAAAAGTGAGACCTGGAGTGGGATGGGACTTCAGAAGAAACACATTGGAAAAATATATTTTGAAATATGGAAAGCTTAGTTTGTGTTTATGCTAATGTATGAATTGGTTTGATGCCAAAACAATGTATTCAATGGTCTCGAGTGAGAATCAACAGTATTTCAGGTTCCTCTAGCAGGCTGAAAAATTACGAATTTCTTGCTAAGGTAACCCAACTAGGATTTGGTTTGTCAAGATATTTTAGATAAACCATATTTCACGGTTTCTATAAAACACTCAGCTAGGAAGATTCTACTACTTTTGTTTTTATTGGCTATGATGTTTCTACCAAAATGCAGTCAAAGAATAAACTCAAATAGCTGGTCAGAATCCATTTACGTGCATAAAACAGCACCTGCTACCAACTGTATTGTTTAGAAAATGCTTTATTTGTTTTTTAAAAAAATATATGGATTAACTATAGAAAGGCAAACAATTTCTGAACTTTTTCTTTAGACTCAGAAAGGCATAGTCCATTTTCCAGGGTGTACAGTTGTGCCTCTAGGACAGTGATGCCAGAAGCCGGGGGAGCACGGTGGGGTCA
>WNWU01018085.1:0-24811 GCA_012654045.1 Ptyas mucosa | reverse complement strand
ACTTCCGCATAGACTGAATGAGCACGACCATCAGTATATATCTGACATATATATATTTTGGTCTGATAATGGCTTGTCTGATACACTGCAATGTATGTTTCCAGAAGCCCCAAGGAGCCGCTCTAAATTTCAGCCTGACCAACTGTGGCCATGTTATCTGTGGGCAGTGTCTCCAGAAAGGTAACCTGCCCCAGGGATGGCAGGACCTGGTAGCCTGTTAATAGCCAAGTGATACTCACTGGAGTCTGCTCTTCCCATTGGCTGGGTTCACACATTGGGTTAAGGTGTTAAGCCATGGTATGATTGCTTGGGTTGAACCTGGTTAATTGCGGTTTATTAAACTGCTTGATTACGCTACATTGACTTATCACAGTACGTGAATCAAGTCATTAAGTTGTCTTGAGGGCATTTCTGGCCATACCACGGGTGGCGATCTTCAAATTACTATTCAAGCAATTTATAGCTTTAATATTATTTTTATTTTGTTAATGATATTTTTTTTTAATTTGACAGGGAGCCATCAGAGTTGGATATAGGATGGGCAGCTTCATAAATGTTTTAAACATACATATTAGGATATCTAAGGTTAGGTGCATATTAATTTTGAAAAAAAAAAGTTAGCTTACATCTAGTGTTGATATTGATTCCTAGTAATCAAGAATAGTGATTTATAAGAGACAGAAGATTAGTTAGCACTTAGGTTGTTCTCTTGCCCTTATTCAGATCTTCTCAATAGCGTAAGTCACCAAAGGACATGGTCCTGAAATTTTAAGATTGGGAATGAAAGTTGAATCCCCTCATCCAAATCATAGACTTCTTATGTTTGAATATTGATAAAAAGAGGCAAAAATGGACTAAAAACCCCAATTTCAGCCTAAGCAAAATCCCTGCAGACCAGAAATTCTGCGGCAGATAGAGACTTGGAAAAAACATTGCTGCCAAGTTCCACATCAATTTCATGCTTTTGCTCATCTGCTAGTGGAAGGGGTTCCAGATTTCCTATTTTGGTATTTATTGTTTAGAATATTGTCTTTTTCATCACCCTAAAAGTGATGCTGCTAGTGAGAAGCGGCCATCCATTTACCTTGGGAAATAAATCTTTACTCCATGTTTACTGCAATGAAAAGGAATTCCTGTCTTTTTTCTCTTAAAGTGTTTTCTCCAGATACCAGGTTTACATTTTAATTTAAAATTCTCTGATAATACTGCAAATACTACCTTACCTGTTAATAATTGGTACCAAGAATAATTATGTACAGAATAAACTCAAATGTTTTTATATATAAATATAAAAGTGGGTTGAGATCCAGACATTTTCAACACTGCCCATTCCAAGTAGATTGGTCCATTTGGTGCAGATAAGGTGCCTACTGAGGCTCCCCACATACAGAAAAGTGACAAAAAGGGGCATTTCATGGAGTATTCCCTGTATAGAATAGTTTGTCCTGGGAGGCAACAATGACCTTTTCTCTTTCAATATTCCAGAATCTTGCTAACCCAGTGTTTTTCTCAAGGTCCATCCAAAGCTATACCATTAAGAAGTGATAAGAGTGCTGTGAACAAACAGTGAATGAGGCTGACATTGTCTTATTATTGTAATAATAATATAATGAAATGACTTGCATTGTTTTTATATTACTAATTTTTATCTTGGGTATTTTTCAACTATAACCTTAAGAATTCATTGTGACTTAAGTGGTATAAAGTCCCATAAATAAAAGCCAACAGCTTCACATTTGGTTATGTTTCTTTTTAAATCATCCAACATATTAATAAAATATTCACAAATGTGTTTTCTAACCCAATACCCGGGGAATGAACTAGGTTTTCACAGACTTGAAGATCAGCAGGACTAGAGCAACACAGATTGCCAAGGCTAAATTGTTGTATAATGTACTGGATCTATTGAGACAGAGTACCTGGGTCAGATGACACTGGTTTAAAGATGAGATCTGGAGCATGGACATAACTGTTCATTTTTACTGGATGGGTAGAAACAATGGGTGAAAATTATTTTAGAAAAGCTATCTTAATTGAAACATGGAGTTCTTAATTGCTGTCTGATGTTTCATCTAGTTGGGTAATGTTTCATTACCCAACTAGATAGCATCATCAATGCAATTCACATTGATGTTACCTAGTTGGGTAATCAAAAATCTGCAAACAAACAAACTAGCTCAGAAAGCACCAAGAAGTCTACAGTTCAACCTTGATACAACTTAATAAGATAGTTGAAGTAGTCCTTGCATTACTGGGAGAGTCCCATTTCTGAGCAAATCCAAATACTTTGTTTAATAAATTTTCATACAAGTATTAAGGCCTTGTGTAAACATCTGTATTGCAATTATGTTTTAAAAAACGATGGATATGTTGTCATAATTATGAATGACACAATACAGAATGCAATTTATTAGATCTTACAATTTATTTGTCAGTAAAATAATATATAGTACAGCATGCATTTATGTTGATTTTATAGGTAAAAAAGATGAATGCATGATTTGCAGAGTTCCGTGTCGTACAATAGTCCTTTCAAAAAAGGTATAGAAAAAGTTACAAATATTTCATTCAGTAATTACAAAATGATTAAGTATTGTAATGTATAAAGTAAAATACATATTTTCATAGACATTACAGAAATACATACAATGTAATATGCAATAATGATTAAGGTGTTGTACTAGGATAGGGAAACCCAAGTTCAAGACCGCTTTCAATTACAGAAGCTTATTGAATGATTTGGATCCTGTCACTCTCCCTCAGGCCAAACTACTTTACATGGGGTAGACAGCCAGGGAGGTAGCCTTGAAGCAAGTATCCAGAAATCTTTATGTAAACAAAAAGGACAGAAGCATTCCTTAAATTCTGGAAAGAAGTATTAAGAAGAGAATCAGGTTGACCCCTCCCTGACCAATTGGGCTACAAGAAGGAAGGGAAGAAAAATACGATCAGACTTGCAGGTTTCTATTATAACATAACGTAATGTAATCTAACGTAATATAACAATATTTACATTTCATTGCATTTATAGTTTTAATCTTCATGATTTGGAGGAGGAATGCTATGTACATGTCTTTGAGTTCCTAGAAAGAAAACAGATTAAATATTGATGCCAGTGGTACAGCATTTTAAATAAGTGTATTCTTATGATCATGGAGCTGTAGCCAAATATGTAAATATACACTGGTGGAATATAGTTTTGTTTATAGTGATACTTTTGGTAGCCTCCTTTGGCACCCTGACCCTAACCCTAACATAGCGTGATGCTATGATAGCACTTGGAATGTTTTCTTTTTGTGTGATGCTGCATACTAGACCTATAAATAACCTTTCAGTAGCTTCATAAATCTATCTCTAAAGAAATTGGTATTTGTATTACTGAACAGAGTTGTTTATTTTTTAACATTTAAATACTTAAGTTGTATGTATTTATTTACTTGGTACAGGTGAATTCAGATATCCAGACACTCTTTATGGGTTTAGATGGATTATGCAGAAAATATTCCAAAGAAATCACACAAGTGAGTGATCTGTGAATTATTTTGAATATTTTTCATTATGAATACTGTATGCTAGAACAGAAATTCCCAAACTTTACTGGTTCATGGTGTCCTTAATTTCTCAATAACTTTTTCCACAATACTTTGTGGTTCCCAAGCTGGGATACCACAATGAACTCGCAGAGCTTAATGCATGTCTGACGGTTGTCTGGGTTTCCCTAAAAAAATTAAAATATTCTATATTCTCTATGAGTTCACTATGAGTTCTCATGGTTTCAGTACCATGGTGCTACATTATAATCTTCATCACCAAACTTGACTCCCAGCAAGAAATTGGATTTAGTATTGGTTTGTAATAAGATTAAGTTGCATCAAATAGTTATGATTAGTGTTACCTTTCATGTAACACTAATAGAAGATAAAATATAATTTTGACATGTAGTATTGAATGAGGACATAAATGGAAATCTAGGCATGTTTTACCCATCCTGTGTAATGTTTAAATGAAATAAAACTATAAAATTGTACTATTAAATACACAATATCTCACAAAGTATGAAATTATACGTAGTAAGAATTTCCTGGCTGCAGTCACCCTTAGCAGTCAAAATTCCTTCAGCAAAAATAGGATAATGCCACAAGTAAAGGTTTTGAGAAAATCAGGGAATTAGGTGATCCAAGGTGAAATATGGTCTCGCTGTGCCCAGTGATAAGGAAAATTAGTTGAACATTATTTCCCATGCTTGCAAGTAGTGCTGTGGCCTTAAAAAGAAGAAATGTTTTTTTAAAAAATAAGATGATAAATCCCTTGCTAAATCAACATCATTTGGCATATAAGGATTATATTGTAGTAATAAAAAAATCAGGTTTCATTATTTATTATTCATGTTGAAATGTGTCTACAGATTAAGAAGTTCCCATCAAAGGGAGTGGAGGGAAGAAACGGTGCAGAGCCACATTCCTTCAGAAATTACTTAAGGAGCCTTGAGGGTTTTTTCTTTTTTCATGGGAAATAAAGCACTTACTCACACCAAACTTTTATGGCATTTCATGTTTGCACTCTGGTTAAACTCACATTTTATACTAAGCCTTAATGTAGTTTTAGTTTAACATGTAACTTGTTCAGTATATTATGGCTTAGCATATATGAATTAGAAATATTATGGTTTATGCAATAACATAATATCTTAGCATAATGTGTACTTTGAGTATCCATTTCATCTACAGGTGATCAGTTCATTACATTCATGTTGATAAAGTACAGTATTATGTTTGTATATGGTATACAGTTTAGGATGAAACATTTCTGAAAGTTTGAAGAAAAAAGAATCTTTAATGTTTGCTGCACTCCCCACATCAATATGGTCCTTAGGAGTTAAATATAGACTTAGGTATTTAATTTCTGTCAGATTTGTATTGCTTTCGTATAAATATTATAACACTGTTTAACAATACCAATAATTGTTCCTGTGCTTTCTTAATTGTTAGATTGCCCAGTTTCAAGAAAAACACAGAAGACGTCTATTAACACATTACAGAGAAAAGGTACTTTGGATTCTTGTTGAATTTTATACTGTAGTGTACTGAATCTTGATAAAGTCACATTAGAATAGAATAGAACAACAGAGTTGGAAGGGACCTTGGAGGTCTTCTATTCCAACCCCCTGCCTAGGCAGGAATCCCTACACCACTTCAGACAAATGGTTATCCAACATCTTCTTAAAAATTTCCAGTGTTGGAGCATTCACAACTTCTGCAGGCAAGTTGTTCCACTGATTAATTGTTCTAACTGTCAGGAAATTTCTCCTTAGTTCTAAATTGCTTCTCTCCTTCATTAGTTCCCACCCATTGCTTCTTGTCCTACCCTCAGGTGCTTTGGAGAATAGCTTGACTCCCTCTTCTTTGTGGCAGCCCCCGAGATATTGGAACACTGCTATCATGTCTCCCCTAGTCTTTCTTTTCATTAAACTAGACATACCCAGTTCCTGCAACTGTTCTTCATATGTTTTAGCCTCCAGTCCCCTAATCATCTTTGTTGCTCTTCTCTGCACTCTTTCTAGAGTACATTCCTGGTGTCATATGTATAAATAAAATGTATTGGGTCAACTAATGTACTGTACTAAGCTTTTTGGTACCTCATCTAGCAGTTAAAATATTTTGACTGAGTACTGATCAGTCCATTAAACAACTGTTGACCATTAAACAACAAGAAATGAATGACAAGAAATAATACAGAATTTAAATTACTGAAATAGATTATTCCATTCAGATTGCAAAACTGGAAGCGTATCTTAAGAGAGCATCACAACAAATTCAGCATATACAACAATTGCAACAGTGAGTATTTTAATTTTTTTTTTAATTTAATTTGTATACCGCCCTTCTCCAGCTGGACTCAGGGCAGTGAACAGCCAAAATAAAAACAGAGCATACAAAATTAAAAAACAATTTAAAATAATTAAATAGTTTTGGCCCACAATTTAAAACAACCAAGTTAAAACCAATTTACAATTTAAAACCAGAACAGTAGGGTCAAGCCAGGCCGGCTAGATGAAATAAATGTGTTTTCAGGGCTCGACGGAAAGCTCGGAGGTCAGGTATCGTGCGTATCTCTGGGGGTAGGTCATTCCAAAGGGCGGGTGCCGCTACAGAGAAGGCTCTTCCTCTGGGGGTCGCCAGCCGGCATTGTCTGGCAGACGGCACCCTAAGGAGGCCCTCTCTGTGCGAATGTACTGGCCGGTGAGAGGCTATTGGCGGCAGAAGGCGATCTCATAAGTACCCTGGCCCTAAGCCATGGAGCGCTTTAAAGGTGGTCACCAACACCTTGAAGCGCACCCGGAAGACCACAGGAAGCCAGTGCAGCTCGCGCAGGAGAGGTGTCACATGGGAGCGTCCCGTTGCTCCAATAATCCCCCGCGCGGCCGCGTTCTGGACCAACTGGAGCCTCCGGATGCACCCCAAGGGGAGCCTCATGTAGAGAGCATTACAGTAGTCCAGGCGGGAAGTGACGAGTGCCTGAGTGACTGTGCGTAGGGAGTCCCGATCCAGAAAGGGACGCAATTGGCGTATCAGGCGAACCTGATAGAAAGCCCCCCTGGCCACCGCCGTCATATGCTCTTCTAAAGACAGCTGTGCATCCAGGAAGACGCCCAAATTGCGAGCCCTCTCTGTGGGGGCCAATGATTCACCCCCAATAACCAGCGATGGCACCAGCTGGTTATATCGGGACGCCGGAAGCCACAGCCACTCGGTCTTGGAAGGGTTGAGACGAAGCCTGTTCCTCCCCATCCAGGCCCGCATGGCCTCCAGGCACTGGGACATCACTTCAAGGGCATCATTGGGGTGGTCTGGGGTGGAGATGTACAGCTGAGTATCATCAGCGTACTGGTGGAATTCCACCCCAAAGCCACAGATGATCTCACCCAGCGGCTTTACATAAATGTTGAACAGGAGGGGCAAGAGGACCGATCCCTGCGGTACCCCGCAAGCGAGGCACCTCGGGGTCGACCGCTGCCCCCCTGCCAACACCGATTGCGACCGGTCGGAGAGGTAGGAGGAGAACCACCGCAAAACGGTGCCACCCACCCCCAGCCCCTCCAACCGTCGCAACATGATACCATGGTCGATGGTATCAAAAGCCACTGAGAGATCTAATAGGACCAGGATAGAGGAGCAGCCCCTATCCCGAGCCCTCCAGAGATCATCAACCAACGCGACCAATGCCATTTCTGTGCTCTGCCCAGGCCTGAAGCCGGACTGGAGCGGGTCTAGATAGACAGCTTCATCCAGGTACTGTGGAAGCTGCCGCGCCACCACACTCTCAACAACCTTCGCAATAAAACGAAGGTTGGAGACTGGACGATAGTTGGCCAAAACAGCCGAGTCCAGAGAGGGCTTCTTGAGGAGGGGCCTAACCACCGCTTCTTTCAAAGCAACCGGCAGGACACCCTCACTCAAAGAAGCATTAATAATCCTCTGGAGCCAGCCTCGTGTAACCTCCCGGGAAGCCAGCACTAACCAGGAGGGACACGGGTCCAATAAACATGTGGTCGCGTTCAGCCGTCCCAGAATCCTGTCCACGTCCTCAGGAGTCACAGGATTGAACTCCTCCCAGATAATGTTCTCAAGACCTGCCTCAATCATCCCGTCTGAACTTACCCAGTCGGAGGCCAGATCTTCCCGAATCTGAGCGATCTTGTCATGCAGATACTGTACAAAGTCCTCAGCTCGACCCTGCAAGGGATCATCCCGCGCTTCCAGATATAGGAGGGAGCGGGTCACCCTAAACAGGGCGGCTGGGCGATTATCTGATGACGCAATAAGAGCGGCAAAATAGCTAGATTTTGCCGCTTTTATCGCCACTAGATAGGTCTTAATATAAGACCTCACTAGCGATCGGTCAAATTCAGACCGGCTGGTCCTCCACCCACTCTCCAATTATTAACATCATTGAATTTTGAATAATTTCAAAGATATTTTGTATTTTCAAATAAGCATAATCCATTAAAATAATTTACTTTCCATGAACTTTTACTTGAAAACATACATGTGGACATTAGAATAGATTCCCCTAAACTCAGTGGAATATACTTTTCAGGTGTTGTATTTGGTATTGTGTCATATATATCTAAAGGACGCAGTACCATTTAAACTTAATTATATTTTTATAAATTGTCTGCCTTTATATGTTTTTAATACTTCAAGCCACCTTAAGAAAAACTATATTATTGGTGACAAAGAAATAAATAATTACCTAGTTCATCCTAAATGAGTTTAACAATGCTGAAACCCATCGTGATTAAGAAAAATAGCATATTGCCTTATATTATGCTTCAATTATTCCATTATTTGAAATTTACAATTGGTATGTGTTTGTGTATATAAAGTTTATAACATATAAACTTAAATATTTGACCCAAGCTTAATATTTTTTTACCTTATTCAATTATTTAAATATTCAACATTTTTTATCAGTCGGAATTCATCAAAGGAGGTAGAAGTGCCACCTTCAGTAAGAAAAGTAAGTTTTTTCTTCCTTCTTTATATACCAAGATACAAATAGTTCCAGTTATCATTCTACTGTTAAATGCTAGATCAGCTTTGTGGAAAAAGTTCTCTGTTATTTAGGATACTTCCTATTTTTAATTCTTAAAGGCATACATGCTGAAGTGATCACTAATTGTTTGAAAAGCAGCGATGCTCAAGTTACATATGAAGTATAAGATATGACTATAAAATCGACAGCTATTGCATTTTTTTCCCTATAATCTGTTGCTTGAATTTAACTAGAAAACTAGTATTTGGTAACCGAGTACTGCAATTGAAATGAGTGTATGGTTCATTCTGATCTGTTCACTCATATTTAGTTTTTAAAAATTGCCTATGTTACATGAAATGATTTCAGGTACTGTGCAAAATACAGAAACATTGTAAGGGTAAGCAAAAGAATTAGACGCTTGAGATAAGAAGGAGAAAAAGTGTAATTAAAGTTTATTTAACTGACCCTTATTTAGTAAACTGGATGCAAAGCTTTTGCTTGGGTATCTCTCTGGAATAATGGGCATGATTATTGCATCCAAAATAGTTCAGATGAGGCTATTAAATTTTTTAGACTCTCATCTACTCCAACTGATCATGATTTTTTCAGTCTTCCCCTCATTGTTTGTATAGGTAGTCCTCATCTTACAACAGTTCATTTAGAGACCATTCAAAGTTATAAAAGCAATGAAAAACGTGACCTATTGCTGTTTTTCACACTTACCACCATTGCGGCATCATCATGTTCACATGATCAAAATTCAGACACTTGGCAACTGAGTCATATTTATGACAGTCATGTGATCCCCTTTTGTGACCTTCTGACAAGCAAAGTCAATGGGGAAGCCAGATTCACTTAACAACCGTTAAGATTCATTTAACAGCTGTGGCAAGACAGGTCGTAAAATGAGACAAAACTCACTTAACAACTGTCTCACTTAGCAACAAAAAATTTGGGCTCGATTGTGGTCATAGGTCAAGGACTACTTGTATACAAAAGTGCACATGCATTGACTTCTCCCCTTCGCTCTTTATTTTCTAAGTTGTAATCTTTCATATGTCAAGGACATCATCAGATCGGCCCAGTGATATTAATTCTTCCACCTATCAAGGCTTTAGTTAATTGAAGCTTTCACATACAGTTTTATGTTTTAGCAATATAGGGAAAGTACCTTGTAAGCTTATATTTTGTTGCCTGTAGTCCACCAACTAGGACACATAAGCAGCATACCAAATGTTTAGACTTTGACTGTTACAGATTCTTGTTAGAAGATATTTGTAGCAGAGCGAGGAAATAATTTATTGTTGAGCCCATTAAAAATCCAGCTCTGTTCTTGTGATTTATCATAGGCTGAACCAACATTTCTTTTAAGTAATACAACCTAGTAATAATTCTTTAAAAAGCAGTACATTTCTGACAAATTTAAAAGTCCTAAGTTCAGTAGCAAGAAAGCAAGAAATACTTAATAAAATGAAATAATTACTTATTATTACTCTATGTTTTTAGTTTATTATATTGTAAATATTTCTGAATTATACGTAGACTGAAACAGTAGCTGGTCCAACAAGAATATCACTGATAAGTCCACCGCAGAATGGACATATGGGTAAGAGTAAATATTGTTTGTTGATATGTTTGGGTTTAGCATTTCATAACAATTGTTTTTTTCTATATGTTGCATATTCTGTCTGTTCCGTGTAATTTGGTGAAGGATGGATGGATGGATATTACTAATTTTGTTTAATTATTGGGGTTAAAAAAAAAGAAAAAGTATAGCTAAGATCAAGTGTACAAATACGGTAAATAGAATGAAAATAGAATAAAGTTATATAAGTGAGAAAATAGAATGATATAAGTGATATAATGGCACACTATTATTATTTATCCAAATTGTTGGATAAAATTTGTGTCCCAGTGTAAAGGGGGAAGCAAATATTCAAGTTACAATAAAATAATTTGACTATATAAACCTAAATCTTAATAGCCCTAGGAACTTCATTTAAGTTCCCATAAATAACCTGGTCCCAGGGCCAGGTTATTGAATCTGGCCCTAAAAAAGAACCTTAATTGTGATAGAGAAGTTAAAGAGCAGATATAAGTTGTTTTCTGCATTTGCAGTTTGCATATTACAGTTTTGATATTCCCTTCCCGGTTCCCACAAGCTAAATCAATAGCGAAGCTAGCAGGAAGTTGGAAATTGTGGTCGTGTGAGGTCCTTGCTTAATGATCTGTGTAGTCCTCATTTAACAATGGTATCTGGGACTATCGGAACTGCTGACACTAACCAACATGATTTTTGATGTTGCACTTTATAGCCATGTCACGTTGCCATGACAATTCCAATTCCAATTGCTGTCATAAGCCCAGGACTACATATTATGCATATGTATAATAATGTATTTTCATTATTGTGTTTGGTCACCATTTTATATTTTATATATTGGGTAAGTTTTAATGTTATGAGAAGGAGTTTTGATTTATTATTTGTTTGTCTATTGTATGCTGCCCAAAATCACACTATTTGAGTTGGCCGGCAGTATAAATCTATTAAATGAATACATGCATCTTGGTACTGAAAAGTCCTTATTAGAGCCCATGAAATATAGAAGCCTAAAAAAGAATGGGAACCTTTAATGATTATGGGGATGTCTGTGCTAAATGAGATCTGAAGCACTTATTCCAAATAATTTGTGAAGTGTGCAATGTATTTCTGTAAATGTATTTTCAGATAATGGATTATATAAAGTATAATGTAATTTAATCTGGAATATTATTTATAGGTAGTGTTACATGCAGAAGTTCTCAATTATCTGGAATGACATCATTTCCGAGAAACCCAGCAGGATCTATAAGGTAAAATAAAATTTGCAGTGGGATTCAAAAAACTGTATTTTTTCTCATTTTTGTGTTTAATGCTTATTTCTGCTGCCCAGAGCAGATGGTTTAATTGGCTTTGGTTTATTAAGATTTTTTGACAGAACTAGTATACTGTAAAATTTTAGGCAATGAGTTTTATAAAAACAAGTTCTACCTGTATTTTTCTTTTATAATTACTGAATTAAATACAGTTACTGAATTGAATAGAATCTTTCCTTCAACTATTAGCATCTTTTGGCTTATTTGAATTTATAGCAGTAAGTCTGCTGCTTAGAAGAAACAATGTTTTAGAATCACTATATCCTCTAACAGGACTGTTCCCACTGAATAATGACATTTTTCAGTTATTCAGTTTGAAATAATGGAACAAGTCCACCGCTATTTTAGTCAAAATGTATATTCTGCTTTCACTGTTATGCAGTGTTCTTGGTAATTTTATTACTAGATCATCTCCATTAAAAATGCTCAACGGTGGAAATTCTTACATATCGCCATTTGCATCATCACAAAACAGTAGAAATCATATTCCAAGTACTTTTGGACAGAAATCTACTCAGCATTATCAGTCCACATCTGCATCTTCGTTCTCATCTGGGATCAAACACCCAATCACACTTGTTAACCTTTTACAGAGGCAGCATTTAGGTAAGTGAATTCTGTAAAGAAGTAGAAATAATCCTAGCAACATTAACTCGCTGTTTTGTATAAAATGTAATCTTCGGGACAGTGGTAATACTCTCTGATATTGACAAATGATTATGTCTTTGTTTAAACATACTGGATATTTTTCTGGGCTTCAGCAGCATCATATTATATGTATGGCCCTTGTTTGTCCAGTGAGATATTGTTTTCCTCTTTTCATCCCCATTCGACAACCATTACACTTCCTCCAAATCTAATTTGAAAGGTGTTCTAATTTTTTGGAACAGGTTGGGAGGAGAGGACATAGGGGATACCCATTCTGCCAATGATGTTTGTTTGTCTTCCTTCTGTAGATGCAAACTTGAATCATCTACTTGAATCATATACTGCTTCTGCAGCTAACCTATCTTGTATTTAGGCAGACATGGCTTTGCTTTACCAGTCAAGATGCTAAGTAATATTTATTGTTATGTACCCAAGTTTAAAAAAAAAACCCAAAGCTGCCACATAGTAAAGATTTACAGCTATGATTGCAGAATCCAGTCGGAGTTGGTCACCTGACCAGAGGTTTGTTTCTGGAGATTGCGAAATTTCCTAAGGATGGGCACCAGCATGAGTCTGAAAGCTTAGAAAAACAAACCTCTGGTCCCAGTGACCGACTAGATCCTGCAACATTATCCTGGGACACATATATTTACCTTCATTATTTCTTAAACGGAAATAATTACATCATGTAAGATCTTAGAATTATATGGTTGTTATAGAGTCTGGTTCACAGAAATACACAAATTATTTTGTACCTGACTGAAATATAGAAACAGATACTTTTTGATAGCTAAACTATGCTCCTGCTATAATACTTTGCATATGCTGTATAAATTAAATGGTTTTATGATAAATGTGGTTCTTTAAGCATTTGTAGTTAAATGCCTGCCATTTTTATTTGGTTTTTGTCATTAATGTATCAAGGCAGTTTGATTACAATTAAAATATTCAATATTTCATTTGAGAGATAAAGATTCTAGTTTTAATTTCCCTTTTATAGGATCTACTAATGTTCCTGGACACTCATTACAAAAATAAAATTACCTGCAACCTCCATTTGATCTGAAGAACTCATCTATTCTATATTTTATTTTTTTTATAGAAATGTACATTACGATTGTAATACTTGATCTGGTTTGATTAAACACTGTTTGAGATAAACCTTTTTTGTTGTTTCTATTTATTATACTTTTTTCCCTGGGTGATCTTCCCTCCCATAACTATGAATTCTTTGTGACTTCATAACACCTTATACAGAACTGCTTTGTGAAGCAATATAGCACCCTCACTTATACAAGTCACCAAAAGTGATTATATTGTTTCATTTTGCCTGTTTGGATTGCCTTCTACTGTCCAGTGTTTCTGGCTTCTATGTAAGCCCAAGTCAACTATCTTTGAAGGATTTGAGGCAACCTGAAATACCTTCTGAAACAAATTGCATCTTTTCACAATGCAAAGCATCTTGCTGAGTCAAATTCAAGCTACCTCAACAGGCCTAAAATTTGGTGCTATTCAACTTCAGAGATCCAACTTTTTGACTCTGCCCTTTTGGGACAGATTAAAAAATATCAAGCAAACACTGCAAAATGTGCTAATTACCAGTATTGGGAAGGTGCAAAAGACATTCTATTTTAAATTCTACTCTTTGACACATCTGCTCTTGAATTTTACTTTTTTTCACAGATGCGTTCAATGAACCTTTGAAAACTTCACCTCTTCACCATTGTAGTAAAGCAGCTCCATCCACCCGTTAGAACAGAGAAATTCAATTTGTTTATCATTTAACAGAAATGCAATTCATTAACAGAGAGATGTAGTTTGTTTAGTCTCAAAGAGTAATATGAAAAAGGCCAAAGTCCATAAAAGTTTTGAACTGAGTTGTGCAATTTGCTCACTTTGCTCAAAGGTTTGCAGCTTTGATTGCAAGCAGAAGTTAAATCAGCACTTCAAGTGCTGAAATTTAATGGAATTATATTTAGACTGCAGTTCACTTGCTCCTTGTTCACTGGCTGAATTACAGTATATTCTGTGTCATTTACCATTTATGTCGCAGAATTATCAATTGATTATGAACAAAAAGAATAAAAGCATCTACTAAGCTACATCAAATAAGAATTGTCAGGTTCATGTATTTCATATTTTATTTGTGAGGGTTTTTTTTCTATTCAAGAAAAATGTCAGGCACTGTTTTTCAGTTAAATGTAAAATGGCTTCCTGACGATGTGAAGGAGGTGGGTATTGCCTGTTAGTGGAAAGGCTTGTAGATGGTAGAAGCCATAGTACTCAAATCTACCTAGACCTGTCCATGGAATAGATAGAATTTGTCAAGAGCATTTTATGCTCTTGAATTTCAATTTTCACTTAAATCTTGCTTGTAAAATGAGTAATATTGGAAAGCACTGCATCAGGCAGCTCAGTCATGCAGTTAAAACATTCATCACAAGTGTGTGTGTGTGCATACGTGTCTGCTTTCAAATCAGCCCGTTTTTGAATCTGATGACTGCCTAGATTAGTTGAGTATTTGGTAAGATTTTCTCTTGCCAAATGCTCAAACTAGTTGGCTCTTGTCTTCTTCCTAAACTGAGAGAATGAGTGGCCCAAGATCACTGGGCTGGCTTCATGCCTAATGCAGAACTAGAATTCATAGTCTCCTGGTACTAGCCTTAACTACTATACCAAAATGACTCTCCATTGCAAACGCGTATTTCTCTATATTAATGAAATATGTAAGACACTCTCACCTGCTCTGACGGTGTGACAGGATATAAATTCACCGCCCAAAGAATGTTTGTTAAGGTCAAAACCTGCATGTTGTCTTCTGCAGATATGCAGGAACAAAACTAATCTGTTTGCTCATTCACTGTTAAGTGGTATAAATGTGCAATGGAAATGGAAAAGTACACAGAGATGTAAAGTTACCTTATCTTCAATCTTGCTTTCTCTGAAAGAACAGAAAGGGAGGGAGGGGGGAATGTTAAAACAGGACCTGAATTGGCTTCTGGGTGCAGTTCAATGTGCTGCTTGTCCCTTTTAAAGCCTTTCATGGTTCAGGGTCTGAATATCTGTGGGACCACTTTCCCTGAATATCTGCCCATAGATCAAGGAAATGAGCTTTCTTCATGTCCCCTTGATTAAGAAGGGGCAGTGAAAAATGCCTTTTTATCACTGCCCCTCTTCTCTGGAATACCATTACCCAAATGCTCAATGGTCCCGTCTTTTTAGCATTTAGGAGGTCAATTAAAACCTGATTATTTAAACAGACCCTGAGGTCTGAATAATTGTTTACCCCTCAAATGATTGGAAGTTATTTGTTATGTTTTTTGATGATACTTTAATGCCTAAGTTTTATATAGGCAAATTTATTGATTTGTTTGCAGGACTGTATATTGTCTTTTGCTTTTATCTCAGTGGGAATTGTACATCATTCAGAGTTCCTTTGGATTGGACAAGCCTGTAGCCCTATACAATACTTAAAATAAAAAAAAAAGTATGTGCTTTTTGTTGATCTTCCACTTTTCTACTCGAGTGCTAACAAAATATTAGAAGACAAAAAAAATTATGTAAATAAATACTAAAATGAATTTATCATAAAAATAAGATGTATGAAATGGATAATCTTAGCCGTTTTAGAGGAATATTGTCTTTTTAAGGATTTTTTTTATAACCTGATGTTCATTCATCTTGTCAACCTTTCAAGGTAGACCCTGTGGTGAGTAGACCCTGTGAAAATGAGTGAAACTCTGTAATTTTAGATAAATAACCATAATTTATGGTTATAATAATTTCAAAATAAGAGTCTTGAAAGCCTGGCAAAGTTTTTCTCTCCCCTCTTCTTACACTGGAGAGCCAAGGTGGGGCAAAGTGAAGTTGCTTGTTCACTCCCTGATTTCCTGATTTACATCAGCTAAGCTGACGTAAAGATTGCCTAACTTCCTCCAAGTTACTTCCATAATCTATTATAAATTCTATATTATTTGAAGGCTCCTTGGTGGTTTGAGAATGACAGTTGAAAATTAAAACAATTTTTCTGGAATTTTAAGATGTTTTACTAGTTTGATATGCATTTCTTTGCCCTGACTAACACCCAAAAGAGTCTTATTAATTGAATAGAATTCTGTAATTTTGCAGCATAATCCTGTTTATTGTTACTGAATGTAAATCCCATCAAGTTCAATTGGTTTTATTACTAGTTATGTATTTTATAGGGTGGAACCTTACAAGGTATTTCTCAGATGGTCAGCCGCAGTCCATATTACAATAATATCAGAATTTTTTGATGATGAATAATAATTTATATCCACTTTTCCTCTGGGAATTTGAGATGACTCTTTTTATGTTATCACAACAACTATGTGCGAAAGATTGGTGTGGGGGGAAAACAACTGGTCCAACATCACTTCGTGAGTTTCCCTGGCTGGAGATAGACTGGGATATGATATCCCCTGTCTTAGTTCAGTGGTTTTTTTGGGTGGGGAAAGAGGGGCAGACCAAAAGCATCAAACTATTGGGAGTAATTTCTAAGAGAAACAAGAGGCACATAAAATATACATGAGACAAATGCTATCATGTCTGAATTCCTTTATCATTTTGAAGGAAAGCGTAGTATTTCCATTGACTTCAAAGGGGAAATGAGAAGATGAACCTGCTGGTACTTTACCGTCACACTCATGTGGCTGATAAGATCAAGGAAACCAGAACAATTGGATTTCAGGAAAGTAACTTTAATGTTAGTCTGGGGAAAATACAAAATCTTGAAAAATTTAAGAGGAAGTGTTCATCCTTAGAGAAAACTATTGAGGCAAAACGTCTCTTTGAAATGGTTTTTCTCATATCTCTTAGTAATTGGATTGAGATGCCTCTACTGAGATAAATCTTCAAAAGTTCATTACCTGCTTTCCCACAGTCTCAGAGATCCAGAACAAGTATATAGTTCCTCCCCTCACTTCAAATTCAGAAATCAGAGTAATATGTTATGTGGCAATATTCAAAATCGGCATGATTTCTAAAGGCAAGACACACAGATTGCTGCTTGTATTTACTTGTGTTTCAATTCTGCCATGATTTGCCAAAGCATTTCTTTTATTAAACAAATGTATGAAGTAAATGTAATCTTGATGTTTATTTGAATTTTCTTCCCAATGAATCAAAACATGACAGAATACAGAATTTAGAAAGAAATGAACCTGATACAAACATCTATTTAATATAGAACATATTAATTCATCTTATACTATGGTCTTTTAGGAAACATTGAATATCAGGCTTTGACTTTTGTTAAAAACATGTTACTGCCAAGTTGTCTTAATGCCCTAATTTTCTCCATTTCCTCTGCTTCCCCTTACACCAAACAGAATCAAGGCAAAGTTATCTTGAGTCTCTTTTTCCTATTTTTTGCCATTCCCATTATAGTAATTTATTTTCCCTGAAAGAGGCTTGCATTCCTCATTAAAGGTTTTTTCTGTACTCAATAGTTCTAAAGAGAACTGAACATACAAGTGTGATTTAATGATAAAATACTACTAGTTAAAACAAGCTTTGCTGACCTTTAGAACAGATTGAGGGGAGGGGTATAGGGGACTTTCCCTCTTGCTAAGAGTGACATACAGTATATTTTAACTTCTTTGAGAAGCAACAGTTTATATGTAAGATGATTACAGTTTCTGCCTGGGAATTAAGTTCCTTGAGGCCAGTAAGGTTTACTGTAATTCAGAAGAAAGTCACTTAGAATTGGGATAAAACAGTGGTGAAATCTAAAATTTGTTACTACTAGTTCTGTGGGTGTGGCTTGATGGGGGGTGGGTAATGTGACTGGGTGGGCATGGTCAAATTTTTTTTTTACTTTTAAAACCATTTTTTCTTCAAGGAAGAGGTTGTAAAAAATGCTTTCAAAAGGCTCTGACGATCCCAGCCGAGTTGCCTGATCGGCAGAAACTTTTTTTTCTTTTAAAAGCCTCTGCCTATCAGGCAACTCAGCTTGGATCGTCAGAGCATTTAAAAGGAAAAAAGCCTCTGCCGATCAGGCAACTCAGCTTGGATTATCAGAGGCTTTTAAAAGCATTTTTTCTACAATCTCTGAAGAGGTTGTAGAAAAAATGCTTTTAATTTTTTTTTTAAAAAAGCCTCTAATGATTGCGCAGCTCAGCTGGGCATGGGGGGGGGTTTAGGGATTTTTGCTACCGGTTCTCCGAACCACCCACCTCCATCGCTACCGGATCAGGTGATCCGGTCCGAACCGGGAGCATTTCAGCCCTGGGATAAAGATGAAACTCTTGTTATCCCAGTATTTCCATTTTCTTAAAAATCATATGCAAGCTATCATTTTACTCGGTCCTTTTCAATACAATTGAGAAGACTCAACAAAATTGAGATGGAGGCCTTCATCAGCATCAATGTATATGAGTGACTCTGTCAAAACAGCAGCAACAGTGTTTTGGTTTTGCTGCCTGGCTGATGCTTAAAGAATTCATTTATTTTCATAGCTATAAAAAGAAGGTAACAGAAAATGATAAAATACTGATAACATAGTTACTCCAAATATTTCTTATATACTTCAATTTGTACAATGGAGAAATTATTTCATGATGGTGTAATTATGCTGTAACTTTTCAGTCACTACATGAACTACATTTCTAAATAGCTGGTTGAGGAATATTAGGCCGTGATCAAAGTGTTTCTTTGACCTGCCTTAGGCTGAGTGCAACTTGCATCAGAACTAAGATTGAATCTCTATGACATTTACTGTTAATCTGAATGATGCAATATAAAGAAAATGGGAAATACAATCCAAATCAGCGACTATAAGACAAAGCACCCACATTAGTTTGCAACTGTTGTCGGAGATAAATTTTTTTCTAGATTTATATTGCTACCACTTTTAAAAAATAAATTACCTGGAAAGAAGCCCCACTGAGCTGGTATATATATACATATATGTACGACCTTAAAGGAGCCTGCCCATTATGGTTGCAAGTGGTGACAGCCATTAAATGAGAGGGCCTAGCTTAATGAATCCCACTCCCTGCTGTGTCTGATGTGGTCATGGAACAATTACATGCCTCATTAAGCAGAGCACAGGGTGCTACATGAGTGCAGGAAGCCCTGGAAGACCTAGCGCAGCCCCAGGCCTGCCTGCCCCAGGCCTTTTAAGTTGTCCCCCACCCCCTAAGACACCCCATGCTCCACTTCAGGGGTCTCCACAGTTTTGGGGCCTTTTTCTCCCCCACTGGTTCCTCACAGAGATTGGGCTTCCTCCCTACCCTACATCACCCATCACACACTTGTCTTTTGAAGATCTCCAGAACTTTCCGTAGCATTGCTGAGACTACATTAGGGAAGCAGAATGGATTGCTTATTTGCTTGGCCATGCAGTGTGATTCGAGAAGCAGTCGTCATTTTCCAAGTGACAACAATTCAAAGTAGCCGCTCGGAATATGGTGGCTGCTTCCACAATTGTACCACGCAGTTGCACCACAAAGCAATCCATTTTGCTTCCTTAACCTGAGCTCTGGAGATCTTTGAAAGGTATGTGAGGAGGAGGGTGCGGGGCCTGGTGAGGTAGGAAGCAGGCCTGAGGCTGTTGGGGATCTGGTGGGGGCGATGGGATAGAGTTGGAAGTGGAGTCTGACAGTATCCCTGTGGTTGGAAAGGACAAACAACCATGGGAGCACTGCAGCGGCTGTAATTTTGGAACCAGATCATTAAGTAGATTTGGGGGAGATCCTCTGTAACTTTGAACATTGCTAAGTGACCAGTCTTTAAGACACGGACTACCTGGCTGTGCAACTATAGTTCTAATTCTCATTCATAGATGCCAATTCTGAGACAATATTGACATTCATACTGTAGCTGTAATTCTAAATAACGTGGTTTTTAAAAATATATTTCAGAGATATTACAGTATTAGTGGCAAATATCCATAGCTCGGATGTAGGTTGAGGGTGAAGGTTCATTCTCCAAGCTTGTGGGTTGGTTTCTGAATGTTTCATCACTAGGTAACATTTTCAGTTTACTCCCCTAAACTCTGTTGAAGATGTTACCTAGTGTTGGAAGAAATATCCTCTAGGTCAGTGATGGCACAGTGGGCCCAGTAAGCCTGTTTTTTGCTCTTCCCAGGCTCCAGACCCTTTCTAGGAGCCTGGGGAGGGCAAAAACGGCCTTCCCCATCCCCCAAAGGCCCTCTGGAAGCTGGAAACAGTATGTTTCCTGACTTCTGGTGGGCCCAGAAGGCCCGAAAATCAGCTGGCTAGTGCATGCATGTGTGCCGGAGCTGAGTTCGCGTGCCCACCAATATGGCTCTGCGTGCCACCTGTGGCACCCGTGCCATAGGTTCGCCATCACGGCTCTAGGTTCTGCTCCAAGTGGGGAAAAAGACACTGGAAACATGGAGACTGCTTGGAAAGATGGTTTAATGGTGGACAGGATCACATGGCTTGAGTTCCTGAACAGAAAAGGGGCAGATACAGTAAATCCTCCGGTCTTTATGCTCTCTCTGGCTTTGCATTTCTTGGGGCCCTGAAAGAGTATCCTGATTGGTTGTCAGACTTCCAGGGGGTGGGGGTCTTAGCTAGCCTTGCTGGCTGATGGTCACATGTGCTTCCCAGGTCACATGCTTCCCAGGTCACATGTGGTGAGTTTCGGTTGTTGGATGGGGCCCATTGTGTTAGTTTCTGTTGCTATTGTGCTGCAAATGTCCAAAGGATTGGGTTTCTGCCTCTGGCCCATTAACAAAGGGTGGGGGGCAGGAAGGCGGGAGCTGTTTTGTTTGTAAAATATACTTCTCCATTTCTCATCCAGGGAAATATAATATTCTGCCTTTTTAATATTTCCCAAAATATTTCACTCTTCCAGGAAAGGGGTGGGTGTTAACTTCCTCTACTTGCCTGGTGATGAAACGTTTGGAAACCAACCCGCAAGTTCAGAGAACGAGCCTTCACCCTCATGTTACAGTATACCTTTGCCTTCAGCTCAACATAATTAGGCTTGGTCCCACACCCAAATGCATATATTTTCAGGAAAATACCGGTATGCTAAATTATGGGGCACAAAGTTCACTGAACACTGGTTTACCATCAAATAAACATGTAGAGGTTGGTGCTACAAACTCCTCTACAAACACACACCCCTCATCAGTCTAAACTCACTGTGTTTTTCATTTTGTGTTATGTACTCAATTTCAAAAGCAGATCTGGAATTTTAACATTCATGTTAACTGAGTTGACATAAAGCAAAAGTTCCATGTAGTCCTCCCACTAAAGAAAGAAGAAACTTTTTATTTTAACCAATCAATACAGTTTCAGGCTATTTACTTTGCATTCGTTTTGGCTTCTGGCACCAAATGATTTGTTTTCTTCTTGGAAGAAAGTTCTGCTCTTCTACCACAGGTTAAGTAATTTGTACTCCCAAAGCTGTTATGTAATCAACACACACCAGGATGTAGCGTGCGAAGACTAGTGATTCATAACTCTGTCTCGGCACTTTTTTCTTTATTGAGCAAGAGAAAGGAGGCCTCTAAGAATCTGACTGCATAAAACTAGAGCTGCCTTTTGAAAGGGTTCATGACAAGGCAGAAGGCTGCCAGCGAGAGAAAAGAATGGCTGAAGAAAATGACAGCGTTGTGAAACAAATGAATAAGATGTTTGACGAGAATAAAGACAACAAGAACGAAGAGCGTTTTTTTACTTTCAAAGGAGTTTTGTATCCTAACCGCCTTTGTAGTGCAGAAACTTTTGAAGCACTGGAAACTTTTGAAGCAAGAAAGGATGATATGCTGGTAATTGCTTATCCCAAATGTGGTGAGTATCTACTCTTCTTTTTTTCTTTCTTTTTTGCAAAGGAAAGAGGAACGTTATACTGTGGCTTTTTCATCACTTTTTCATTTTGCTGCCTTTTGGATAATCTCAAGTTTATTTGCAATATATTACAAAATGACATCCTGAAAATACCTTGAGTTTCAGTTGTCATCACCCTCAGCTATATGGTGGGAGGATAGCAATTGTCAACCCCAAAAACAATCTAGAAGGGATGTGTTTGGGGAAGAGCCTTGGATAGTACAGTGGTCTAAAGCACCCTGTTATTAACATCAGCTGCCTGCAATTATTGCAGGTTCGAATCTCACCAAGGCTCAAGGTTGACTCAGCCTTCCATCCTTTCTAAGGTAGGTAAATTGAGGACCCAGTTTGTGGGGGCAATAAACTGACTTTGTATAAATATACAAAAGTATGAAGGCTATTGCTTAGCGCATTGTAAGCCGCCCTGAGTCTCCGGAGAAGGGCGGCATATAAATCAAATTTAAAAAGAAAAAAGGCTGGACAATGGCTGGGCACCAAGTGAAACTGATCAGCTTTTTATGATCCTAGAAGTCATCAATAATTTGCATAAACTGCCTGTTATATTCGGTTAGAAACAAAATACTTTTATTTTTGTATCCATTTCTCAAAAGTAATATAATTAGGCTTGAGGAAGGCATTTTAAAGATTTAGATCCTATGATGAGATGTCTTACCCTGTTAGCTGATCATTTGATTTTTATTTTATTTTATTTTTGCTAAGAATAGAAGCAGTCCTTGATTTGCAAACATTCATTACTAACTGTTCACAGTTACAACAGCACAGAAAATAGTGACTTACAACTGGTCCTCATACGTATGACCTTTGCAGCATCCCCACTGTCACATTATCAAAGTTCTGATGCTTGGCAATATGCATGTATTTACAATTGCAGCATTCTGGGATCCTGTGATTGCAATTTGTGACATGCAAAGTCAGTGGGGGAAGCCAGATTCCCTCATCAACTATGTTATATATTTTAACTACAGTAATTCACTTAACAATTCTGGCAAAAAACGATTGTAAAATCACATATCTCACTTAACAGGGGGTTGGACTAAAGGACCTCCAAGGTCCCTTCCAACTCTGTTATTCTGTTAACAATCACCTTGTTTGGCAACAGAAATTCTGGTCTCAGTTGTAATTGTTAGTTAGGACTATGTGTACACAGATTTTTTTTTTAAAGAATGCCTTCAGACAGGCTGGCTCCAACCTAGTGATTCTACCAGTTTGCAGAATGGCTGGGCACCAAGTGAAACTGATCAGCTTTTTAGCTTTTTACCTAAATTCTACCAGTTTGCACCAGTTCGAGCGAACCGGTAGTGATAAAATCTATCGGTTCGGCGAAATGGTAGTAAAAAAATGCTACCAGTTGGTCCAACATCAGAACATTTCTGATGTTCAGCTGTGCCGCATGATTTATATTTGCTAGAAAGCAGGAAATCTTGCTTTCTAGCGAATCTAAATAGCGCAGCACAGCTGTTCCCCCTTTGCTGTTCTGCTTACCTTGTTAAGTGTCCCTTTTCTGTGCAAAGCGGATGTTTGGTGCACACACGCAGTGTGCATTTGGCACACACCATGCATGCGTGGGCAGTGAACTGGTGACAAACCGCGGAGAATTTCACCACTGCCCCAACCCTTTAAAAAATATTTTTGGTTTGAAGCTAGACATTTTAACTACACCTAATTGAATGCAAAATTTAATTTTTAGAAAAAAATTATTTATCAGGAAATAATTGAACAAATATTCCTAGCCTTGTTATATCAAGAAAGGACATTTTTCTGTTGGTTGGTCATTGTAATGAAGTTGGCCGGATCCAAGAGTCATAAGCAAGAAGAAGACAGTGTAGAAAATAAAGGAAAAATAACACAGGCTTGTACATGTTGGCCCCTAACTCCTGGAACTGGGTGAATGACTTATGTTGAGTTGAGATGCATGTGCTTTGAAAAGACAGGAATTCATACTGAGAGTACTCCTTAATTGCTCCTTGCCACCGGCACTCTAGGAAGCCAAAGCATTCTTAGTTGTTCCTGTCACTATGAATAGGGCGAAACAGAGACAGCCTGGCCACAGTAATTCAGACTTTGGTCATTGGCCACAGTCCAACAAAGTGGAAATGCCTCTGTGAATGATAAACAACTTGCAAAGATGGCAAAATGCAGTTACTAGATAACATTCTGCAAACACTATGGAGGAGTATTGAATTAGTATGTTCTCGCTCTGGCTTCATGCTCTTCCTAAAGATTCCTAAACTTCTTTTCCAAAATTGTGGGATTTTTGAATGCAGCAATTTCAGAAGTACTTGTTCGGCCACTCTACTACTGTTAGGTTCCTTCTCTAATTGTCCCCAATTTTGCATCTGCTATGGAGGGCAAAAGGTACAGATAGAATCTTTTCTATGATGGGACATGTCTTTGGAGCAGATCTTTACACTGGGAGGTTCTTATGTTAATAGTGTTTAAATGTTAAAGTGAAAAATTGTTTTCTTTTCTTCCACCTTTCTGGCAGAATGTGATTTAAATTTGATTGATTTGAATGTACATTGTTTTGTAATCGCCTTATTGCTGTTTTAAGACTCAATCATGCTGTACTTTGTGATACAAGGAAATAGTTTGGCATTTATAGGAATGTTTGCCTTTCTCTTCTTTGAAGAGAAAAGGTGACACTTTGATGGCCTGTATGCAAACAATTCAGTTTTTCTTTTGGATGAAATGGAAAAGATTTTTATTACTGCTGACTTGTGGCAGCTCAAGTTAAAGCAATGGTTCTTTGCTTTTGTTCTCAGCATTTTAAAGTTGGCAGTTTTAAGGATGGTTGTGGATTGTCTTCAGGCTGCTGTTGTTACTGATGGATTGGGAAGTGGAAGAAATAGTGTGGTGAGGCT
>WNWU01018064.1:0-12564 GCA_012654045.1 Ptyas mucosa | reverse complement strand
TGTAACTTCTTTAAATGCAGACGGTTGAGTAAGTCAGCCTACCCAAATACAGTCTTATTCAATACAAACTGTATTATTTCAGAAAGAAAGGATTGGGTCTCCTCACCAACATCAGAGCCGCCTTTGCGTTCAGTCATCCATTGGCCGGAGATCCAGAATGTCTTGGGGTCACCTGATGTCAAACGAGCATAGGCTTCTTCCAGGGGTTTTGGGATACCTAAAGACTGTTGGAGTTGCAAGCAAGAGACAAAAGGCAGATACTGTATGTTGATGGATGGAGAGATGAAATATCTGTCAGCCCCGGCCTTCAGTTCCTATGTGAGATGGGATGACACAAGCCAAGAGGACTAAAAGTACCCGGTGGTCACCATCATAATTGGGGGCCTATTTGCAGCTAGATAGTCAGGATCCCTGGCACAGCAGGGTCATGGCAAAAGTCGCTGAGCAGCAAAGTTAGGCAAGGGAGCTACTGCACCCACAAGACAGAAGGAGGATGGCAAGGGAAGGACAATCATCAAGGCCTTTGTACTACATGGAACATAGCAGAGCAGGAACCAGGCTAGAATCAATTCCTGCTAGCATACAAGATTCTGAGCTGGGTTAACCCATGCAGCTACTCAGCCAGGGGCTTCCAATTAAAAGACCCAGAGGTGCCCCAAGGCTTCCTTCTAAGACAGGGTGCCTTGAGTTGCTCTCCTGGGTGGCTCTTCAGGATTAATGAATGCCAGATGAATTGGAGTAAAGAGATGCAGCCTGGGCTACAAAATCTCTCCGGTGGAGGCTTCCTGATGCCTGGAAGTGACCCCTTATACGCTGGCTTGACGATTATTCTTGTGCCTTCAGCTCTGGGTGCTTCACCCATTCGCTGCATAAACGTTTTATCTGCAGAAACTCAACTGAGGCTCAGACTGGCCTGGCCTTTGACTTCTGAATGTAGTAGGTCTCTTTCAGCAAATCAGCCATCAGGGTGTGCAACCACACTTCTGCTGATCTCACCTACAATAGCAACCAATAGGCAGCAGTTGAAAGATGCCGTGGCCCAACCAGTTCTTCTACTCCCTTTGAACTCGGCAGCCAAATGTTCACCTTTTCCCTGCCAATACTATTTTGAGAACCCGTTGTTAAGTTGCATCATCAACTGTGGCTTTTGGCACACAGGTCCAGTATCGTTGTACGGGCTCTGGGAGTGTCGGGAGGTTTTATTTTATTTTATTTATTAGATTTATATTGTCGCCTATTCGCCCATGGCAACCCAAGGCGGTTTACAGAATATAAAAAAAAAACACATTTAAAAACAGTACAACTCATCAAAAATCAAATACGTTAATGTAATAAAATCACCCGACCCCCCCACCTCCCGCCCCAGCGACAGCCAATCACACGAGCCATTTAATGGGCTCTATCCCGCTCTGGGTTCCCCACGTCTGCTGGCAGATCCAAGTCTTCAGCTCCTTCCAGAAGAGAATTAGAGTGGGGGCTGTTCTAATCTCTGGTCTGGGGGAATGATGTTCCAGAGAGAGAGAGCCACCACGGAGAAGGCCCTTCTGGATCCCACCAGATGTATCTCCCTCGGGGATGGGACCCGCAGCATTCCCTGCCTCCCCGCTCTAATGGGTCCGGTAGATGTGACCGGCAAGAGACAGTCCTTCAGATCACCTGGTCCCAAGCCATGAAGGACTTTAAAGGTGACAACCAGCACCTTGAATTGCAACCGGAAGCAAATCGGCAGCTCCCGCAGGAGAGGTAATATATGTGCACATTCACAAAACCATGTGGGCCGCTGCATTTTGCACCAACTGGAGCTTCCAGGTGCTCTTCAAGGGCAGCCCCGTGTAGAGCGTGTTGCAATAGTCAAGACGGGGAGTGACTAAGGCATGAGTGACTGTGGGTAGGGATTGCTGATCCAGGAAAGGGTGTAAGTGGCACACAACTCACAGTTGCGCAAAGGCCTTCCTGGCCACGACCGTCATCTGCTCTTCAAGCAGGAGTCGTGAGTCCAGGAGAAACCCCCCCCCCCAGATTATGCACAGGGACTGTTTGGGGTAGTGCCACCCCCATCCAAGACCAAAGATGGCAATTCTCCCTGAGTCAACAAACATAATTCATTATTTATATTTATTTGTTCAAGGTAATAGACATGGCCGCCCAATTCATTCTGGATGAATCTGGATGGCTTACAAAGTAAAATGATCTGGAATTGGAGCCAGATCCTGGGAGAGTATTATTGGGGCGTGGAGGGAGAATCCGACCATCCTTCAATGAATTTTTTGATGGTGTAGATGGAAAGAGCTATGACTATTCAACAGGTACAAAATGGATGTGACTTTCCAATTTGTTAGCCTAAAACAGAGGGATAGGGGATAGGACAGAGAGATTTTTTACAAATGTTACTAAGGACACCTGGAGGTTTTAAATAACAAAAACGGTCACTTAGTCTAGCACTCCCCCCCTTTGCAACATTAAAGACTTACCTCAATTACTTTTGCTGCTCCGTCAGTCATGGCTAGAGGGCATCCATAGCAAGCAGAATAGGACATAAAAAGATACACCTTGGCAATTTGATAAACGCGGCTGCAAAAAGAGAAACACATGAAGGTGTACTTGGCGTGCCCCCCCCCCACCCTCCCCCCCACCCCAAAATGCCTAAATGGCAGATTTGAAACACTGGAAAAGGAAAAGGACTTCTGAGGAAGCAGTTGGTGAATTGAAGTTGACTCCCTGGAGAGCAGAGCCCGTGACTGCAACAGAATGAGGAAGGAGCCAGCTTCTCAGAATTCCTGTCTGGAATTCTGAACAGGAAGAGGACTTTGGGTCGCCCACATGTATTCTGGATAGCAGCTCCCTTAGAGACCAGAAGAGAATAGACTTCCACAGGTTTAGAGCCCTGGGAGCCAAGCCATCTTTACTCAAGCCATGGTTTGCCAGCTTCACAAGAAGATTGGGTATGTATCTGTCCTTTTCTAATCGCTTCTGGAAAATGCTGAAGGTTCCTTAATATCCAAAAAGGAGGTACCTTCAGTTTATTGCAGCAGAGTGCTGTTTGTGTGTGTGCGTGCACATAAAATTTATCACAGTAGATGATAAAAGTTTAAGACAAAGTTAAAGTAACATTTATAAAAGACCTACCATCTCTAAGTGAGAAGAAGCAGGATGGCCAGGGTTCTATCAATCTTTATTATGGTCACAGACCAGCACAAAAATTAATCATTAAAATAATACAGAACAGAACAGGGCAGCGTGTTACAGGGTAGTAATACATTACAACTGAGGGTAAAATCACCAGCGGGTGATCAAGGTCCACCTAATTTTAAAGACAAGTGTGGCAAAACATAGCTACGTTCAAGGCTATTGTATTACACCAATCCAATAATAGTTGCATATGAAAGGACACTGGGATTCCTGAGATATTTAATCGGGTAAGTTGTTACGAAATTACATTGTATTGGCCCCTTATGCAGGGGGCAATACAACAGGACATGGATTGTAGTTTCAATGGCCGCCTTGTCCACAAGGGCACAATGTTAGTTCATATGGAACTTGTTTACATGGGGGGGGGCAGAACTGCGTGGGCAGAGGATCTCAACACGCTAGGGTTGATACCCTCTGAAATTCAGAGTTTTAAATACCTCACTGGTTTGTGCAGGGGGGCTCTGCCTGCTCCAAAAAAAAAATGTACTTGGGTAAAGCAGAGAGGCGCTGTTGAACTTCCTGATCTTTAATGTGTTATTTAAATGCACTGAGTGTAGGTTCGTGGCCCTTTAGGAACTCCTCCTTGGAGAGGCCGAGATGTTGGGAGTTTTAATGGAACAGCCCTAATCCATGTTGATTTATAGGCAAGGGCTCAGGGAAGAGCGGTAGTTTCAGCCAGTAGGTTATAGTCCAAATCCATGCAGTTGTTTCAAACCTGCCTCCAACAGGGAATCGGAAAGAAGTAGCTTAGAAAGATTACTTCTTGAAGGAGAAGAGACCCACCAATACAGAACGGAGCAAAGCATTCCTACTTTGGAAAAATCAAAAGGCATTTGTGAACAACCCACTCAGGTGTTACTCTTTAAGATTGTCTGCTATTATAAACACGAATTTAAAAGAGGTTATAGACTTCAATAATCTCTTTTAATGGGTTTCCCTGGACAAAACAGAGACTGAGGCTGAATCTTTAAGTGGGCTTAAAAATGAGAAGGTTACAAGTCCCAGAGGTGCTTTTTCAAAAGGCAACCTAACTTTCTGGGTTTTGGCTTCTCACCCAAGACGTTTCTTCGGCTCTGACTGCTAAAGATTCAGCTTCTTGGATGAGAAGCGAAATGTCTTCAAATTAAAAACAGAAAGTCCAGTTGCCTCTCGAAAAAAAGCCCCTGGATGACGGAGAATCCCCATAGTCATAAGATTGAGATGGAAAAAGATGTTATACTGGATTTACAAATCAAAGCAACTTGGCTTAATAATTAAAAGCGATCTACAAATAACAAACTAGATTTGTATAGCTTTTTATCTTAGATTTACAATGAAGATGTGTTAAAATGCGAAGGTGCTTCTGAGAAGAGACTGAGAAATAAAATTCTGGGACACTATTTAAAGCGGGGGGGGGGGGCCAACCTTGAGTCATGGACCAGTATCTTTCTGCAACTCTTTTCTAACTGGACCATGCAACCGAGCGAAGCTTCATCTGTCCTTGTGTGGGATCTAGATAATGCATGATGAGTCCCCCCCCTCCTCCCCACCTTGGGTTCGAGGAAAAATTGTTTTCCATGGAATGGTATCCAAAAGGTTGGAGACTGCTGATTTTAAGGGTCTAAAGACCAAAATCCTTAAATTGAAAGAAAGGACTGGAAAGTTGGATTATTTGGTTAAAATATATGTTGTTGTTTCTGGTATCTCTTAATGGACTTTTGCTAATGAGGATTGAATGACGAGGCTTTAAAATTGGTTCATAGATGAGAGGTAAGGGAAGAAAAGATATTTTGTTGAAATATCGGAGAAGTTGATAATTTATGGAAGTTACTGAAATTGTAGTTGTGATTGATGAATTGTGATGAAGTCATGTCTTTATATATCTTTTCTTTTTTTACTATTTAAATTGGTGGATTATTATTGTTAAACAAAATAATAATTAAACAAAATTAAACAGAAATAGAGCCTTGGATAGTACAGTGGTCTAAAGCCCTGTTATTAACATCCAGCTGCCTGCAATTATCGCAGGTTCGAATCTCACCAAGGCTCAAGGTTGACTCAGCCTTCCATCCTTTCTAAGGTAGGTAAATTGAGGACCCAGTTTGTGGGGGCAATAAGCTGACTTTGCATAAATATACAAAAGTATGAAGGCTGTTGCTTAACGCCTTGTAAGCCGCCCTGAGTCTCCGGAGAAGGGCGGCATATAAATCAAATTTTAAAAAAAAAAAGAACATGCAAGAGATACCCAGACAGGTTCACATGGCTTTGCATGGCTCCCATAAACCACAGCATTACCTCCAACAGGAATATCTCCTTTTGTAACCTTCAGCCACAAGGCTCTCCTCAGCAGAGATGTCCTTCAGCCTCTTCCAGGCCGGGCAAGTGGTCACTTGGTCCACACGTCGTCCCCAGCCATCAAAATGCAATAATCTAGGAGGGTTTAGCTCACACTCACGGCCCAAGAAGTCAATTTCATCTCTCACACGCGCTCCGAACCGTTCCAGGTCAACGTTCACCTCGGCAAACACCTACAAGGTCAATGCATAAATATGGAACGTGAAGAGATGGTAGGACAGGTATCAAAACGTAGTTTTGAAAGGAACAAAGGAAGCTAAGTTAAAGGTTAACTTAACCTTTAGTTAATTTAGTTAATTTCTTTATTTGGCCAGCAGTTTCATCTGCTGCTGCTTTTTCAAATAAGCTATGTTTGTGGTTAGTTCTTAGGACAACCAAGTCGCCTCTCAGTGTCTTTCCTAAAGGACATGGAGAATATATATGGGCTCAGTTTCAAGCTCCGTTCACTGTATTCCCATCATCCTTTTCTCGGGTAAAACAATTGGTGAAAATACAGCATTGAAAAGGGGTATATATGAATCAAAGTTTTTGATGGTTCTTCCAAGGCCTCCGGAGCTTGTTTAGCGTGAGTAGGAATCTAATGCATGATCTGTCTTTGGGCATCTGGAGGGAAAAAAACAGTATATACTGTTAGTACATTAAATGTACAGCTAGTCCTTGACTTATAAGCATTTGTTTAACAACAGTTCAAAGTTATGAAGGCCTTGGAAAAAGTGACTTATAAACTTTGAGCTGCTGGTGATATGGATGATTTACTTCAGTGGTGAAATCCATTTTTTGTTACTACCGGTTCTGTGGGCGTGGCTTGGTGGGCATGGTGTGGCTTGGTGGGCGTGGCTTGGTGGGTGTGACAGGGGAAGGATACTGCAAAGTCTCCATTCCCACCCCACTCCAGGGGAACGATATTGCAAAGTCTCCATTCCCACCCCACTCCAGGGGAAGGAAAGTGCAAAATCTCCATTCCCACCCCACTCAGGGGCCAGCCAGAGGTGGTATTTGTCGGTTCTGCGAACTGTTCAAAATTTCCGCTACCAGTTCTCCAGAACCTGTCAGAACCTGCTGGATTTCAGCCCTGATGTACTTATGGTGGAATATTACAAAGTGTGCGACATTTGTTGCGCATAACGATTTAACAATTTTCAGGTTGCACTGCGTAAGGTAAGGGTGGTAGAAAATGTTACTCACTCAAAGTGGCTGAGCCAGAACTCCAAATACCCTCAGCCCCCATGACTAATGGTGTGAACTGCAATATTACAAGAACCACAGGTGCTTAACTTGTAGATGCTACAAGTTAAGGTATGTTTTTGTATAATCATTTCTTTGCAATGCTATTGTATCAAATTGAAACTCGCTGTAATCTAATGAGTGAATTGGATCACTGCTGTTTTTTTCCAAGGCTGCAAATTTCTGTTTCCAGAATCAGGATGCTCGTATAAACGTTCTGTTCCATTCCCCTGTTTGTTTACCATCTCCCTCAGATAAGCAGTGGTATGCAACATATATATGCCAAAGGTATTTGCTTAAAGATATTTACTCTTGATAATGTTGCATTATACAATTTGTCTGAATAAACAGCAGAGACGGCATATTCCAAAGGTAGTCCTCACTTAATGAACAAGGACTTAATCAGTGAGCGTTCAAAATTATGACAGGGTTCCCCAAAAAAGAGCCTTGGTAGTACAGTGGTTTAAAGCACCCTGTTATTAATACCAGCTGCCTGCAATTATTGCAGGTTCGAATCTCACCAAGGCTCAAGGTTGACTCAGCCTTCCATCCTTTCTAAGGTAGGTAAATTGAGGACCCAGTTTGTGGGGGCAATAAGCTGACTTTGTATAAATATACAAAAGTAGGAAGGCTATTGATTAGTGCATTGTAAGCCGCCCTGAGTCTCCGGAGAAGGGCGGCATATAAATCAAATTAAAAATAAAAATAAAAATGGAAATATCGAAGTTTAAAACTACTTCAGGAAAAACATGACTCCAACTCTGCCATCCTAACTCTAAAAGGAGATGGAGCTCTTTTCATGGAAACTCAGTTTACTCCCCTCCTTCCAGACATATTAAGTCCCTAATCAATTTCTACAGATTAATATTCTTCTGCCAGTTTTCCTTCCTTCTCAGTATGACGTAAACTGCCCTGTCCTGTTTTGTAACCTCACACCAGCTGGCTGGGGAAAGAAGAGAACTGTAGAGTAGCACCCCTTTAGGTGAGACGCCCTGGGTCTCCGGAGACGGGCGGCGTATAAATTGAATTAATTTCAATTCAATTCAATTTGGGGAAAGGTTGGAGGAGACACTCTTAACACCAGAGGCAGAGATCAAAGGCGAATGGACATTGGAGCTTTCCAGCCTCGTTGGCTCTGTCATAGAACCATCGGGTTGGAAGGAGCCTCGGGGGTCTTGTAGTCCATCCCCTTGCCCGGTTCCCAACCGGATGTGCGTCTCACCCTCCTGTCCCTCCTATCCGGTCAAGGCAAGGGACGTGGGCAGGGGGCTACGGGAGCAAAAGCGATGGGGAGGGAGCCAAGGGCTGCAAAGGAGGCGGAGAAGCGCCCCCCCCCCACCGTCAAATCCCTGCCTGGCGCTTACCCACCTGGGCGGGCAGATGAGCTTTCAGGTAACCCTGGAGCAAAGGGTCTTCCAGGTACAGGTTCCCCATCCGAGGCGCCTCCATGCTTGCACCCCGCAGTTTCTCGGTTCCCGCTGGGGAAGTGCCTAGGTGGCCGGGGAGAAGTTGTTTTCCCCCCGCCCCTCGCAGGGCGGTCCTGCACGGGTTTGAGGCAGGCGGGGTGCTCAGGTGGGAGAGATTGTGACGGTTCGTGCGAGAGCGAAGGATCGCGTTGCGAGAGCGACTCGGGGCTGGGCCAAGGAAGGGGCCGGGGATGCCTAAGCGGTTGGCAGGCAGCTCTTGGCGCTGTTCTTTTCCGCCGGGGCGGCGGGAAGCTCCCCAATTCATCTCTCTCCCATTGCAAAAGGTGGCGGCAAAAAAAAAAAAAAAAAAACGAGAGCCGTGCAATCTCGGCAGTGCCTCTGCGAGCGCAGGGCGAGCTCCCCGACGTTTCTACATTGAACATTTTTAAAGCATTTTAAACCGCTGGGTTTTTAAATTGTCTGGGGTTAAACTCTTTCATTCGGTTTTATTTATGTTTTAACTTTTGTACCTAGGCGTTTTATCCTAGGCAAGCCGGCCTAGCTTAAATGGTTTTAAATTGGGATTTTGAATTTTGTAGACTTGGCGTTTTAAATTGGGAGGCCGATCGATTTAATATCTTTTAATTTATCTTAATTTTTGTATTGTATGTATTTTAATTCTGGCTGTCCACGGCCCTGAGTCCCTTCTGGGAGAAGGGCGGGATACAAATTAAATTATTATTATTATTATTATTATTATTATTATTATTATTATCCCGTGCCTGTTCGCTGCCCTGAGTCCTTCAGGAGTAGGGCGGTATATAAATCTAAATAAATGGGGGGGGGGGGAAAAATGGGGAAGAAAAACAAAAAAGTTCCCCAAAGGAGGAAGCGAAAGGCCACCCTTGGAATATCGCATCCAGTTTTGGTCGCCGCAATATAAGAAAGATGCTGAGATTCTGGAAAGAGTGCAGAGAAGAGCAAGGAAGAGGATTAGGGGGCTGGAGGCTAAAACGTATGAAGAACAGATGGAGGAATTGGGGATGCCTAGTTTGATGAAAAGAAGGACTAGGGGAGACATGATAGCAGTCTTCCAAGATCTCAGGGGCTGCCCCAAAGAAGAGGCAGTCAAGCTATTCTCCAAAGCACCCGAGGGCAGGACAAGAAGCAACGGATGGAAAGGCAGAAGGGCTGCCTTCTCCTGACTTCTTCTGGCCGTTCCTCACTCCAAAATTGGAAGGACAGGCCTCTTGTTCCCTGGTTCACCTGAAATATTAGTACTGCTTTTACAAAGCCTCAATAAGACCACACTTTGAACACATTAATGCATCCAATTTTGGATGCTGAGAACCTGGAAAGAGTTCAGAGAAGAGCAACAAAGAGGATTAGGCAGCTGGAGGCGAAAACATACGAAGAACGGTTGCAGGAACTGGGTGTGTCTAGTTTAATGAAAAGAAGGACTAGGGGAGACAGGATAACCGTGTTTCAATATTTGAGGGACTGCCACAAAGTAGAGGGAGTCAAGCTATTCTCCAAAGCATCAGAAGCCGAGAAATTCGAAACAAACCTTTAAACCTTTAAAACAATAATAAAAACAAACAAACCCCTCGAAACTGAATCAGTGCATTTTGAATGTTCTGACAATTGCAACATTTTGCTTATTGACTCGTGTTTTATATTCAAGCTACACTGTCCTTTTTTTATTGTCTTCTGTTGCAGTTTATCCAGTATTAAATGTTTTAAAACACAAATTTTAAAGGTTTTTTAAAAAAGAAAGACTTAAAGGCAAAAAAATGCAAAAAACCCCCCAGCCAATGCATAAAATGCGTAGTTTGAAAAGAGAAAAATTCAGAGATATTTCAGAGGCAGAATCTGGGGACAAAAGAAACTCATATTCAGGAGGGTGCTGGTGACAATTTGTGCTCAACACAAATCAAAGGATAAGCACAAGCTGGATGCACATTGTTTGAATGTAAAAATTATATCAAATATAGAACTGTCTCGTCTTCCTTTAGGTTGTGACCCAAAAGCCAGCTCTCCAAATTAATATGGCTACGGCCCAAATCACGCACACCGGCCAGAAGCATAAAACCTTGAAGGTATGAAACTCCAGATGAACAAAATGGTTAGGAAGGAAAATTGGGGATTTGCTTTTGAATTTGCTTTCTTAACAGACACGCAACTCATTTTTGTCTGACGCAGGAAACGGCCCTCTTTCCAAGCCGGATTGCTTCTGAGCAAGAGTCCCTGGTTCTGGTGAAAAGGCTGCTTGCAATTTCAATTTCCTGCATCAGTTACCTGCGAGGTCTCTTCCCGGAAAGCTCTTATGGAACCTGCTATTTAGAGGGTAACCATGTTTGCTGCCTTAACTCCAAAACTGAGATTGCTCTGGAGCAAGAACGGGCCAGCTGTTTGCAAACCTCCCTTTGGGCAGCCCCCAGAGCCGTCTCCAATATGGTGGCCCAAACCTGTCTCACATAAAACAGCCAAAGCATTTTGAAGATCCAATGTGCTAAATTTATTTGCATGCAAAAAGTGAAACAATATACACTGGATTCCCAGCGAAGCATTGATAGTTGGTTGGGGTAGCTTTTAGCAAAGGCAGAACTCTAAATTATGTAGGTAGTCCTTGCTTCTCTGTAGCCCAGCTCTTAACTTCATTGTCCCACATATTCTGGCCCCAGGACCCCAAATGATCTTTAATGGCATCAAGAGAAAATCGACCATTAATCACAAACTACGCTGCTAGAAAATAAGCTCGAGCTCCAACAATAATCCACCTGTCTTCATTTATTTGGGTTTAGTTGCTTAGCCCAAGTTACGTTGAATCAATTTCATAATACACAAGTGCAAACTTGAGAGTTCTGAAAAGAGGTCGAACAGGGAGCACCAGATTTATTATATTTTGTTAATTATTAAGAAAATAATTATAGCAAGCCAGATATTTCTTTATTCAAAGTATGCAGAGGCATAGACATTCTTTTCTTTTAAATCTATATGCATAAACCAAACTTTAGAAAAGGTTCTGCGTAATTCTTGTTAAAAGAATTTTTTAAAAAAGGAAGTTTAACTCTTTTTTAAAAAAGAAATCAGAATGGAAGAATTACACAAAAAGAAAAAGGAAACCCGCATTGTTCTGAATCACGAAAGCATATTTATAATCTAAAAGACAAAGAAATTTTTTTTAAAGCATCCCTATTCAATATTTCAAGGACATTTATCACAGGTGTCAGATACCTACAGTGATATGTCCACCATGACATTATTGGACAAATTATGAAAACAATTTTAATTTCACACCCATTTATATAGATGGGAGTAGTATATTAAGAATCACTTTTAATTCAGAGAATAGAAGTTGCCAGAGATCACTACAGGTAGTCAAATGGTAAAAATGAGAATTGAATGCCATAATACTGAACATCTGCCAGTACACTTCGAATATACAGCATTACCTGAAGGCTGTGGAAAGGTATTATCTTTACTGTTAAATAAGATGGATTTAATTTTGTATTCCTGTCCTTCGTTTTATTAGTGATCTGCTGATACTTGCTACAGTTTTCCTCTCGGAGAAGGATACCCATCATACACCAAAGATTTATCCAGGGAAGCTGCTGTAGAATTGTAAGAACCAGCCTTCTCTTCTCTGTCCACAAGGCAGACGTCCTCCTGACACCATCTGCAGAAGAGAGAAGAAAGCCTTCAAATTAAAACTAGGTTTCTTAGTTTCAGACCCCATCAACCTCAACATTCCTTCCTGGTGCCACGATTGAAAGATGATGGCACCTCTTGGCTACCGACGCAGGCCGGTGACAATCGACATTCAATAAGAGTATATAGCAGAAAGCTTTGACGGCATCTGCCTTGAGCTTAATGACACATCTATATCAGAAAATTGGAGAAACAGGTTTTGGCTCACCATTTTGAGCTGGTGTAAACAAATTATTGCATACCCCGTCGTTAGGACAGAGGTGAATGGTTTTCTCAGAATCCAGGAAGGGACCCTGTTCACACAACCAGTTAGAACAGAGTTTCCCAACGTTTCCGGCTTTGCGGACTGGTGGGGAGGGGGGAGAGGAGATCGCTCCACGCAAGTTGCCGATGTGCACATGCCCCTGCCGCTCACTTAAATGGCACATGCACATGCTTGCCCCTGCTCATCCATGTCAGGATAGGTGTTTGATGTTAATGTGTGCAATCTTTTGGGTTTCTGTCTCTGCTTTGGTGTTAGATTTAATGGATACCTCTGAGCAGCATAGATGTTTGTGGCCGATGCACCAGCCCTGGCGGCGTGCTCCAGTAGAAGGACTCCTGTGGGAATTAAATACATAGTCTATGAACATTTCTGATTTATCTTCCTGACTAGATCTACCCTGTAACCTGAATCGGCTCCACTCTTGACCACATGGGG
>WNWU01018055.1:0-13160 GCA_012654045.1 Ptyas mucosa | reverse complement strand
ATAGCATTAGAGCCACTCCATTTCCAAAGAATGTCTACAGTTCTAACTCTCTAAAAACAGAAAGCTCTCCCATTGTTTTGCTGGTTTGTTAACTCAATTTCTGATACTAGCGTGGGATCCCTATTGCATATAGAAGCAGATGAAACTCATTTCAAGCTGCCCCAGTATCAGAACCCCATCCGAATAATTTCCAACATCCACTTTACTTTTCATCCTATGAGCAGATCTAGTCTGTAGATACCTCTTCCTTCCACTTACCCCTAAGCTAAGCTGGAGTCTAGGGCATGCCTGGTCCAAGCACAGAGGAATGATGAATAATTTTATATCTGCATCATAGATGAGATCATTCTACCGCTGTTTTTCCACACCAAAATTTACTGCTGGTATGAAATAGTCACATTTAAGAGCTGTGAACGTCACAAAAATCTGTGAATATTCAAATCTTGGATTGTTATTCAGGAATTCATGCCAGGAAACTAAACATGAAAATATTTTCTAACATGAAAACATTATACCTATTTCATTTATTTATATTTTTCAAGGGCCATGTCACACTGAGTATCTTATAACAACAAGTAAAAATAATATCAACAAGCCAAGAAACAACAATAACAAAACAACCACCAGAGTACCCCACCAAAAGGAGCCCAACCTTCATTCTGCCTCAGAACTCGGGAAAATAAACTGGTGTTTACCAGCTTATGCATGTCATCCACAAAAAAGACATTTTCAGTCCGTGTAAACTCTTGGTCCAATTTGAAAAATAGTCATAATATCTAAAATTTACACGCACTAATAATAAATGATATATTGTAGGAATTGGGGGATATCACCCATTTCATGAAGAACCAGTTCATCACATATTGGATAAATTGCTTAAAAGGACCAGTTAAATTCATGCTAGTGTAGTCAACTGTAAGAGTGCCTTTTAAAACTTTATAATCCAATATTTCCTATTGTTCATATTCTTTTTCTATGACATTATTTCAGAATATTGTAAACTGTTGAAGAGTAATTCGGATTGAGTGGAATAAAATTATAATTATGGAAGAAAAGTTAAATGTAATTCTCACTGATGTTTTTACCTGCAGAAAATCAACCAAAGATTATTGGAAATTTGTACCCTACATTTTTACCACCGAGGACATCAACCACAATGACCGTCTCTTGCCTAACATCACCCTGGGTTATAATATCTATGAAAACTTCTACAAGGCAGAAATGACTTCAGATCCTTTGCTGGACCTGCTTTCAGATGGGGAGGCCAATGTCCCCAACTACAGGTGTGGAAGGCAGAGAAACACAGTGGCTGTTCTGGCAGAGGCTGAGACTGGCATTTCCATCCAGATTTCAGACATGCTGGGCACCTACAAAATCCCCCAGGTGTGTCTTCCTTGGGAAAACATTTTCACTCATTTCATTCAGAGGGTCTCTGACACAAATGAAAGTAGACTTTTATTATGGAAATGGTAGGAATTACATTGTGTTTGTTAAATTTCAACTACCACCATCTTCCATTTCTTACCGTTTTGCTTCCAAAATTCTGGGGGATAAAACTCAGTTTCCTTTCTTCTACTCGATGTTCCCTGCTGAAGGAGTCCAGTACCCGGGGATGGTCGAGCTCCTCCTGTATTTCAGGTGGACCTTGGTTGGTCTCGTTGCTCCAGAAACTGAGCAGGGGGAGGGATTCATGAGGACAATGTCTTCGTTGATGTTAAGGAACGGCATTTGTGCAGTTATATATCAAAGCTATCCACTTCATAGTTATAGTGTAGCTGGAAAATGTGACCAATATTACAAGTGGAGGAAAGTCAATGTCTTTGTTTATGGTTCAGACATGAATTCATTCATGTTTGGAATTGGGAATGTACAAACAGCACTTAAACATTTTCAGGATCATGTTGAAGACAAAGTCTGGATCACTACAGCTCACTGGGATCTCAGCCCAGATTTGATGTTGGATAAATTCTCCTTTAAATACCTCAGGGCCATTTTTTCCTTTATGATACAGAAAATGAAATGGACAAACTATGCTGCTTTTATTCCCATTGTCCAATCCATAGCTACCTTTTTGAAGAAAACCTTTGTTTGTTCACCCACTAAGGATGCCTTTTCAGTGAAAGTCTGGAGACGGTGCAGACAGAGAGAAGATCTGGAGCCTCTCAGGAAAGAGGATGTGGATCAGATCCAGGCTCTGGACAGCCACATCATTGACAGCACCATCTGGGCTGTAGGAAAGGCCTTAAATTCAGCTTTGCTCTCCAGGTCCAAGAGATCAATGAGAAAGGAGGATACGAATGTTGAAGCTCCAACACTGAAGGCTTGGCAGGTATTTCTCTTCCATTAGACATATTACCGCTGCAGATGGGCATCAGTTTTGTAAGTGGATGCTTTGGTTATTTGTTCTGAATAATAAATTATTCTGAAACTCAAATCCTGCCTAATTCTATTTTTATTTCCACTGATCCTTGTATTTGCAATATTATCCCTTTTTCCTTTTTAAAAAAGTGAATGTTTTGTTATCTTGGCTGCTCAGCCATTCTTTTATATTGTTTATAATTTAGAACTAAGGAGAAATTTCCTGACAGTGAGAACAATTAATAAGTGGAACAACTTGCCTGGAGAAGTTGTGAATGCTCCAACACTGGAAATTTTAAAGCAGATTTTGAATAACCATTTATCTGAAGTGGTGTAGGGTTTCCTGCCTGGGCAGGTGGTTGGACTAGAAGACCTCCAAGGTGCCTTCCAACTCTGTTATTCTATTCTATTCTATTCTATTCTATTCTGTTCTGTTCTGTTCTGTTCTGTTCCGTTCCGTTCCGTTCCGTTCCGTTCCGTTCCGTTCCGTTCTGTTCTTTCTTTTCTCAAGATTAGCTAAACCGAAATCCTGCAACTGTTCTGCATATGTTTTTGTCTCCTTGCCTTTAATCATCTTAGTTGCTCTTCTTTGCACTTTTTCCAAAGTTTCAACATCTTTTTTGTAATGTGGTGACCAAAACTGGAATCCATATTCCAGGTGTGATCTTATTAAGGTTTTGTGAAGTGTCCCAAAGGTGCTTTTTCAAGAGGCAACTGGACTTTCTGGTTTTTGTTTAAAGACATTTTGCTTTTCACCCAAGAAGCTTCTTCAGTTCTGGATTTATAAAGTGGTATCAATACTTCATGTGATTTTGATTCTAGGCCTCTGTTTATATAACCAAGGATTGTATTAGCTTTTTTTGGCTACAGTTTGTCAGCCACAATCCATCTGGTAGAAATGCTGTCTATCCCACATGATAGACACACATATCCCACATGTTATACCACATGTCCATCCCTCCTGATACAATGAGACAGGTTCTAACTCCCCCCCACATTGACTTATCTTCCATTCAAGGCCTCCCTTTGCCCAGAATTTTCTCCATTCCTTGGCTACCATCAGCCTTATTCTTTTGCCAAAATTCTCATACTTCAGCAGGATGGGAGAGGCCAAACAATGGAGAGACCCAGCAAGGGACAGAATATGGCCAACTTTCTCTGTGCTGGGGAGATAAGGAGGCTGAAGCTTTTTTGTTAATAGTGTGCTAATTAAAATTGGATGTTAATGAGAAAACCAGTATCCAAATTTTAAGCAGCTAGTTGGAGGGAAATGAACCTAAGCAATATTTGTTGATGCTGTGCTAGACAATTCAAATAAAAAAGAAAAACTCTTAACTATCTATGTGAATTTAATCTTTTTCTCAGCTGACAGGGAGAAAGCAATGAGAAATGGGGGCAGCTTGAAGGAATACTTTACTTTGTACATTGGCCCATGGTAGAAAAGAACAGCAATAGAAAAAAAAAGACTTGGGCCACAAGAAAAAAGGCAGATAGGAGAATAACAGAATATCAGAGTTGGAAGGAACATTGGAGGTCTTCAAAACCAACCACCTGCTCAAGCGAGAGACCCTATACCATTCTACACAAATGGCTGCCCAATCTCTTCTTAAAAAACCTCCAGTAACGGAGCACCCACAACTTCTGGATGGATAGTTGTCACTTTCATGAAATTTCTTCTTAGTTCTAAATTGGATGGATTTCTTCTCGATAAGTTTCCATCAGTTAGTTCTTACCCTGCCCTCTGGTAAATTAGTTGAAAAATTAGTTGACCCTCCCCCTTCTCCTTGACAGTCCTTCAAAGATTGGAGGACTGCTATCATGTCACCCTCTATCCTAATTGATACTCTCCTAACCAAGTTGAAAACTGAAATAGAATCTTATTCTTGAACACAGAGAGAAAAATATTCAGATTCCTTCCATTTAAAACCAAGTGTGAAGATTCCAAAAGATGCCCTAATTAATTCATTGAATTAATTCATTGAAGTCTTTTCAAACAATGTTTGAACTTCTTTCTAAACTCTTCTTTTCTTTTCCTTTCCTTCCTCGCTTCACCCTTTTCTTCAAAGTTCTTAGTTTTAGAATGATTCCATAGATGGAGTATATTTGGATGAGAAAGGAGATTTGACAGCTGATCTGGACGTTGTGAACTGGGTTCTTTTCCTCAACAAATCTTTCAAGAGTCTGAAAGCTGGGAGTCTAGAAAAACCGACATCCAAGGATTTGAAAGTTACCATTGACCAGAAGAGTATCATACAGGTGGAAATGCTAAACAACATGAAACTAATATTCATTTCATTCCACCGAAGACAGCAAAAACAGGATTGCAGTTTTGGTGTGGCTGGCAGTTTTTCTTCAAAGCCTTTAATATTTTATGTGAGCTGATGAAGTTGTCAAGACTGTAAAGCTATTATCAGCTATTCAGGAGGCTTCAAAATGTATACCCTTCTTTTTTCATAGAAAATATTAACTGAGTCGATGAAACAGGAGGTACAACCAGTCAGGCTTTCAAATAATGTGGTTTACTTAGCCAAAACAAGGAATCCACCCAACATTTCCTGGATAAATTTAATATCTAAATTTAAAATTAAAGTCTAAATTTGTAGTAAGCATGAAACATTTCAAGGGACGAGAAAGAGAGAAGGAATATCCTATTTAATATGATGAACCTCACATTTCCTATTGGCACCTTATTAGTAAAACCGAAATCTTGAACTGGGGATGCCCAAACTGTTCTTGCTTTGTGGTGTTTCTTAAACTAAGTTCATTTTCTGGTCATTTTTCCCCCTTCTCTCTTCAGACTCTTCCTCCTTCCAGGTGTGTTGAAAGATGTCATCCTGGATCCATGAAGGTGCCTCAGGAAGGGAGGCCCATCTGCTGCTACAACTGTCGTCCTTGTGCAGAAGGAACCATCTCTACCTTAGAAGGTTGGTGACATCAAAGAAAAGGGAGAGATTTTTGGTAACAGTGTAGACTGTTTTCAAAACATAGAGTCTTGATAGACATTTTTATGTCTGGCTTTTAAAAACTATATGCAGAAAGAACTTCATTTTGCCAAGCATAATTAGGCACACAAGGAATTTTTTCCCAGTACAGGTGCACTGAGTATACTTGTAAAGCGACAGAGAAAATAGTAATAATAACAACCAAAGGGGAAATAGAGATGACAATAAAAGGGATAAATAATGCTACTATGGATAGAGTCAAAGGTTTAATGTATATACACATTAGACAGAACTGTGAGAATTAGTTGTTCAGCAGAGAAATGGCATGAGGGATAAATACTGCCCCTATGCTTACTTTTTTGGCATACAATACCCTATAGAGCTGTTTAGAGGGAAGGGCTTGAAACAGTTTGTATTGATGATGTCAGGGCAGGGGTGAAATGCCCCCGGTTCGGACTGGATTGCCCGATCCGGTAGCGATGGCAGTGGGTGGTTCGGAGAACTGGTAGCAAAAATCCCTCCCCCCCAATGCCCAGCTGAGCCACACGATCATCAGAGGCTTTTTTTTTTACTTTTAAAATCATTTTTTCTACAACCTCTTCTGACGAAAAAAATGCATTTAAAAGTAAAAAAAAAAAGCCTCCGATGTTCGTGTGGCTCAGCTGGGATCGTCAGAGGCTTTTCTGCAACCTCTTGGCCGAAGAGGTGGTTAAAAAAAACGATTTGAAAATTCTCTGACGATCCCAGCTAAGTTGCATAATCGGCAGAGATGCTTTTCAAAGCATTTTTTAAAAACCTCTCTGACGATCCCAGCTAAGTTGCCTAATCGGCACAGGCTTTTTAAAGCATTAGAAAAAATGCTTTGAAAAGTTTTTTTTTTTTAAAGTTGGTCACGCCAACCCAATCACATTAACCCCACCCCACCAAGCCACGCCCACAGAACTGGTAGTAACAAATTTTACATTTCACCCCTGTGTCAGGCGTCTTCAGATAGGTACTTTCTCATCCATCCTCCATGCAATATACACACATACTTTTGCAGCCAGCTTAGACATGAAGATCAGCAGCTGAGTTTATCAGAGAAATATCTTGCTTATGAAAAAAAATCAGAGCTGCAAGGGGCCACTGCAGCCTTGATTATAACCTGTTATTCCTTCTTGTGCCAGAGCTAGTCTAGGATAGAGGGTCCCAATGTCCATCTGTCCAGGAGTCATTGGTGGAAGGGCTCTAGAGTACTTTTGATGTTGACTTTGAAATGTGGTTCTTTCAATATGGATGCAAAGGATACATGAATACAACCTCAGAAACTGCTCATCCTGGGAATGCATGATAGAGATTTTCTTTTATTTTTAGAACTTGTTCTTCTTTGTTTTCACTGCTTGAAATTCCTAACCAATGCTGCATACTAGCTATCCCCATGTACATTCATGCACATCATCACTTATTTCACTCCAACTATGCATCTGATGGAAGAACGTGCCTTAGGTTTCTTCTTAAAGTTAAAGTTAACCTTGTTCTTTTCAGATGCTGAAAAATGCACCAAATGTCCAGCTGATCAGCATCCAAACTTCAACAAAGACAAATGTATACCTAAGATTGAAACGTTCCTATCCTATCATGAAAATTTGGGGATCATCCTAACTTCTCTTGCCTTGTTCCTGTCTTTGTTAACAGGATTAGTCTTGGGAATCTTCATTAAATTCCAAGAAACTCCCATAGTCAAAGCCAACAATCGGGATCTCTCCTACATCCTCCTCACTTCCCTCCTGCTCTCCTTCTTGACCTCCTTCTTATTCATCGGTCGGCCAAGGAGAGCCACTTGCCTGTTGCAACAAGCGGCATTCAGCAACATCTTCTCAGTTGCCACTTCTACTGTCTTGGCCAAAACAGTCACAGTGGTGATTGCATTTTTGGCCACAAAACCAGGAAATAAAGTACAGAGGTTGCTGGGGAAGAGCCTGGCCAATTCCATCATCCTTTCTTGTTCTGGTGTCCAAGTTGTCCTCTGCAGCATCTGGTTGGGCACTTCTCCCCCATTCCTTGAGTCAGACTTGTACTCGCAATCTGCAGAGATCATCCTGCAATGTAATGAAGGCTCTGTTGCCATGTTCTACCTTGCCCTTGGCTTCATGGCCTTCCTGGCTCTCATCTGCTTTGTGGTGGCTTTCCTGGCCAGGAATCTTCCTGGGGCCTTCAACGAAGCCAGGCTCATCACCTTCAGCATGCTGGTCTTCTGCAGTGTCTGGATATCCTTTGTCCCCACCTATCTCAGCACCAAGGGAAAGTATATGGTGGCCGTGCAGGTCTTCTCCATCTTGGCTTCCAGTGCTGGCTTGCTATGCTTCATCTTCATCCCAAAGTGCTACATTATTTTTATAAGACCTGATCTGAATACGAAAGAATATTTGATGTCAAAATAAAACAGAAATATTAACTTTTGTTATGTCTGTCCCAAAAGGTCACCATTATTATTCGCTATGTTGATGTTCCTTAAAAAGCAAATAATCACGCACTAATCTGTTTTTGTTTTGTTTTGTTTTGCATCACAATTCACATAAACCATCACTTTTTAATAAAGATATTTCTCCATTTTTTGGCATTTAGAATCCCCTCCCCTTCTCTTTCCTCTCCCTCCCTTCCTCTAAAATGCCGGTTGTTCCTTTGGTTGAATTCTTAAATCTACAAACTCAGCTTCCACCTTTTTCTCTGCCTCCAACTGCTCCCTTAGATCAATAGCTCCTTCCATCGATCAGTCTAGAACCACATTCCCCAGTCTAGAATTACATTCATCAAATTTGCACACAACATAATAAACAACCCTTCACAAATGTGCCTATGCTCAGATCATTCTGATATCATCCAATGCTCCGTGCCCTTTAATGATATTAGAATGACCGAAGAGAGCAGTAAACAGATTGGCTTAATCATCTAGTTATTTCTCTTTTTGTCTATAATCTTTCCATCTTTGACCAATCCTATTGGGCAGAAACCATGGCAATAATAAATTGTTAATAATAATAAACCCATGTAGCAGGGGTGAAATCCAGCAGGTTCTGACTGGTTCTGGAGAACCAGCTGCAGAAATTTTGAGTAATTCGGAGAACCGGTACTGGAAATTTTGAGTAGTTCAGAGAACTGTCAAATACCACCTCTGGCTGGCCCCAGAGTTGGGTGGGAATGGAGATTTTGCAATATCCTTCTCCAGGAGTGCAGAGGGAATGGGGATTTTGCAATATCCTTCTCCAGGAGTGGGGCGGAAATGGATATTTTGCAGTATCCTTCCTCTGACATGCCCACCAAGCTACACCAGGCCCACCAAGCCATGCCCACAGAACCAGTAGTAAAAAAAAATTAGATTTCACCACTGCCGTGTAGGGCGTTGTAGGATTTCACCAGCATCTTGAATTGTACCTGCAAGCAGATTGGTAGCAACTCCAGTTTGTGGACCAGAAGTGTAATTTATGGAGATTTAGGAGCACAAATAACTTGTTGTGCTGCTACATTGTGTATCAAGTGAACTTTCCCAATTGTATAGAACATTTATTTATTTATTTATTTATTTATTTTTGGATTTCTATACCGCCCTTCTCCCTGGGGACTCAGGGCGGTGTACAGCCAAGTAAAAAAAAAAACACACAATATAAACATTAAGAACAGTTTAAAAAGAATATCTAAATTGGCCCAAATTTAAAAAACAGCCCAATTTAAAATCATTTAAAAGGCTTTGCTTAGGCCAGCCCGGCTTCTTGGAAAAAATTGTTTTAAGGGCACGGCGGAAGGCACGGAGGTCATGGATTCTCCTTATCTCTGGGGGCAACTGATTCCAGAGGGTAGGGGTCCCCACAGAGAAGGCCCTCCCCCTGGGGGTCACCAGCCTGCATTGCTTGGCTGATGGCACCCCGAGGAGGCCCTCTCTGTGGAAGCACACAGGTCGATGGGAGGTCGTCGGTGGCAGAAGGTGGTCTCGAAGATAACTAGGCCCTATGCCATGGAGAGCTTTAAATATGGTAACCAACACCTTGAAGCGCACCCGGAAGACCACTGGGAGCCAATGCAGCCCGCGCAGGAGCAGTGTTATGCGGGCGCGCCATGTAGCTCCCGTAATTACCCGCGCGGCCGCATCCTATAAATGGGACTATTTAATAGATAAATTATGCATGAGGTGTTGTGGAAAAAAGTGAGATATTATAAAAATGCATGTGGTGTTGTGGAAAAAAGTGAGATATTATAAAAATGTACACAAATGACAAAATAAAAATAAATATTAATTGAATAAGAAATTGAAATGAAAATAAAGATAAATAGAAAATCGGGGCTGCTCGAATACCACTTTAGATTGAACTGAAAAGGGAAACAACAAGAGAGAGGGGAAGGAGTGGAGAGAGAGGAAGGGAGAAGAGAGGAGAGGAGAAAGAAGAAAGGGAAAAGGAGAGGAAGAAAAGGATGGGGAAAGAGGAGTAGAAGAGAAGGTTAGAAGGGGGGAAGAAGAGAGAAGTGGGGGAAGAGAAGGGGAAGTAGGAAAGAGAAGGAGAGGAAGAACAAAGAAAGTAGGAGGAGAAAGAGGAAGGAAAAGAAGGGGAGGAGAAGAAGAAAGGTTGGAGTAAAGGTAAATGGTAAAAGAGCAGCCCCGAAAATATAAAAATGAAAAATGAAAGTTAAAAGATAAGATGACTGAAAAATGATGGATAAATGTTTGTACATGTAAATGTGTTTATGAGAAATAAAAATAAAAAACTTTTTTGAAAAAAAAAGTGACTTTCCCAATTGTGGAGAGCATCATATGAATGGGACTGTTTAATAGACAAATTATGAATGTAGTGTTGCAGCTCACTTTCAATTTCATTAGAATATGCCCTGGATATCAAGGTGTAAATGTTTCTTTTAACCAGAACCATTTTTCTCTGTAGATATCAGAAGATCAGGAAGTAACAGGTGATCTATTTTGTTATTACTTATTACTATGTAAACATGCATCATTCTTCCCTCCTTTCTTGCATCATTTTCCCCTCCCTTCTAAAAGGTATACATGTCAATGCTTCTCTTTATCTGCAGGGATGGTTCCCCATTATTGTTTTTAAGGAGACCCCTTCCAATACATTCGTTCTAATCAACACTGCAGTCGGCCTTGATTACTTGCTTTGGATCCTTTGTTTTGATTCCACAGAACACTCTTCAAGGACTGCCCCATGTAGAATGCAGTATCGTAATCAATATGAGATGTGACCAGAAATGACTGAATGAGTTAACTAGAGTGGAAATAAACACAGGGAAGTTTGGAAACTATTTGGAGAACTAAAGCTCAGGACCTCTGTTTTTCCCCAGAATATCTAAATCAATTGGGAAGTGTGAATGCTTTTTAAAGAAAAGAGAGCTAATATGAATATCAAAGGAGTTGGCCCATCCCCAAAACTCCTTGGCCCATTGTTTGAAGGCACAAATGGTGCCATGGTCAAATATTTTCTAAATCTCATTTTGAGGGGTCCTATGTGCTCCCTGGGCTTGGTGGTTTTCTGGGAGACATTTCGTTACCAAACTAGGAAACCTCCTCAGTGCCCTAGTTTGGTAATGAAATGTCTCTAGGAAACACCACCAAGCTCAGAGAGTACCAATTTCAACCCTAAACTACAAATATTCTCTTCTAATGCTACGTTTTATTTTTTACAAACACGAATGACCTAATGAAGGATAAACCTTATTGCTATCCCCACTGGAGGGCAGGATTGCTTATTTTTGCCAGGTAGGAGTTCCCAGGTAATTAAGGTTTTTAACAGATTAACAGAGTTGGAAGGGACCTTGCAGGCCATCTAGTCCAACCCCCTGCCCAAGCAGGAAACCCTACATCTGCCTCTACCTAGGATCAAACTCACCACCTCCTGATTGTAAGGCAAGAGCTCCACCTCTAGGCCACAGCAACTGCCACTTAGGCAGTTGGATACCATCTGTGGTGGGACATTGTCTGGATTCCTAAGAATCCACAGTATAGGCCTCATTGGATATTGCATCATGCCTAAAGGCTATATTATTTTCTGAGACCAGATATTAAAAGAAAAGAAGATGTCATGCTGAAATAATAAGAAAAGTTAATTTTGGGCAGCAATTTATGGAATATTCAAATATGTCTGTCATTCAGGTATTCATGCCAGGAACGTAAACATATTTTATGAAATGAAAATATTGATCTCTATTTTATCTCTCAGAGCTGAGGGGAAAAAATCTGGTTTTTATTATCTTCTGAATGTCATCCACGAAGGAATGGTTTTCAGTCAGCTTAAACTCTCAATCCAATTTCCAAAATATTCATAATATCTAGAATATATCTGGATAAGACCCATTTTATGAAAACCAGGGTAATATTTTGTCAAAGGTTGGATAAAATATTTGAAGATCAGTGAATGAAATGGAAGATGTACTAATGTAACCAATTAGCAGGCTGCCTTTTAACATGGTATAACCTAAACTTTCCTATTGTTTTGATTCTTTTTCTATGGTAATATTATGGAATATCTCAAACAGTTTGGAAGAATCCTTGTGATAGAGTGTAAACAGGCTCTTATGATTAAAGCACCCTTATCCAGTTTTCAAACAAAGTAACAGTACTGTCTTTGCCCATCCTGGTTTCTGTAATACATCCTTGGTCCATTGTATCATCCATACCAAGATCTAGAGCAACATAGCCTGTTTGCAATCAAATCTGGCATTAAGCATTGACATCTTGAGGCCAAGATCTCCAACTATTCAGTCATCTGGATGTCATTCAGAATGACTATTAGATGATAGGGGCACCTTGTCCTATAACAGCCTACCCAATGCTCCCCACTTTACCTCCTTTGGCCCAACACTAAAGCGGTATAACTATCCCTGCCCCACTTGCCTGGGCTGATCAATCCTCCCTGCTTTACAGCTACCATGGAACCTTCACATCCTCAACAATCAAAATATTCAGGTCCACTATTCAAACATGATTCCATTGGGCTTTGACACCCAACCTCACGTACCTCATAAACACCAATGCATAACTTTTCTTATGTCACAGTGCTTCTCCCTCAATCCATCAGACACCATCACACTAATGTCTGGTTGGGTGGCCTTCACTCAGGAGTGAAATCCAGCAGGTTCTGACAAGTTCTGGAGAACCGGTAGCGGAAATGTTGAGTGGTTCGGAGAACCAGCAAATACTACTTCTGGCTGGCCCCAGGGTGAGGTGGGAATGGAGATTTTGGAATATTCTTCCCCTGCCATGCCCACCAAGCCACGCCCACCAAGCCACATAAGGCCCACCAAGCCACGCCCACAGAACTGGTAATAAAAAAAAATGGATTTCACCACTGCCTTCACTCTTCAGTCTGCTTCTCCTCACAAAGGGACTGTCCAGTCCCTTCTCTCAACAGTCACCTTGGCCATCCCCAGAAAGAGTTGGTCAAAGCGATTTGAGCTGGAGGACCCCAGAAATTCTGATGAAGAAATTGCCATGCCTTTCCATTCTGGTACTCCCGTGATGCTAAAACAAGATAGCATCCATATCATGAGAAGAGATGATGTAACTTTATACTGCACTATTGAAGCCCTTTCACTAGTGGGATTTATTGGGAACCGTAATAAAGATGAATAAAAACCATAGGAAATTATTTATTTGCTTCTCGTATTTTATTGTCTGCATAGAAGGGTTAAATGTTCATCTCTGATATAGAACTCACACCTACCTCCATACATTTCAGAAAATTCCCCTGAGGGGGAAAAAAGTTTAATTAAATCCATATTAAGAGGACAACCTTCACACCTAAAATGCTAAATCCAATCTATTGATCTGGATTTTCCAAAAGTATTTTTTGAAAAGTTTCGAGGCCAAATACTCAAAGTCTC
>WNWU01018048.1:0-16713 GCA_012654045.1 Ptyas mucosa | reverse complement strand
ATCAAATCAATCAAATCAATCAAATCAATCAAATCAATCAAATCAATAAAAATGTACAAAATACTGTTGTTGTTGTTTTCAAATCCCAAGATACTTTTTAGGTGCGCCATTTCTGATACTGGTGTCCTAGGAGCAGCATCCATAAATAAATACTCATCTCCAGAAAAGGCTGTGAGATCTGTAAATATGGTACGGGAACAAAGCTTACCCTTGACTTTGCCTCTAGAAAAACTGACAGGCATGAGCTAACGTTTTGGTGGCAGGCTTTCAAAGAACGAATGGAATGCAAAACGAGAGAATTTGGTCTTGATCACAATTTGCTCTTAGGTCTTGAGAGAGAAGAGAACAGAATAACAGGGTTGGAAGGGACCTTGGAGGTCTTCTAGTCTAACCCCCTACGTAAGCAGAAGACCTTATAACATTTCAGACAAATCCAGTCTCTTCTTAAAACTTCCAGTGATGGCGCACCCCCAACTTCTGAAGGTAATTTGTTCCACTGTTTAATTGTTCTCATTGTCAAGACATTTCTCCTTAATCCCAGGTTGCTTCTCTCCTTGATTAGTTTCCATCCACTGCTTGCTGTCCTGCCTTCTGGTGTTTTGGAGAATAGCTTGACTCCCTCTTCTTTGGGGCAGCCCCTCAAATATTGGAACACTTCTATCATGTCACCCCTGGTCCTTCTTTTCACTAGACTAGACATGCCCAATTCCTGCAACCGTCCTTCATCTGTTTTAGCCTCCACTAATCCTCTTTGTTTCTCTTCTCTGCACTCTTTCTAGAGTCTCCACATCTTTTTTACATCATGGTGACCAAAACTGGATGCGGTATTCCATGTGTGGTCTTACTCAATGGTGGGTTTCAAATTTTTTTACTACCAGTTCTGTGGGTGTGGCTTGGTGGGCATGGCATGGCTTGGTGGGCATGGCAGGGGAAGGATACTGTAAAATCTCCATTCCCTCCCCAATCCAGGGTAAGGTTACTGCAAAATCCCCATTTCCTCCCGATCAGCTGGGACTTGGGAGGCAGAGAATAGATGGGGGCGGGGCCAGTCAGAATTTTTACTACCGGTTCTCTGAACTACTCAAAATGTCCAATACCGGTTCTCCAGAACTGGTCAGAACCTACTGAAACCCACCTCTGGTCTTACTAAGGCATTATAAAATGGTATTAACACTTCACGTGATCTTGATTCTACCCCTCTGTTAATGTAGCCTAGGACACCAGAGCTTAATTCAAGGACAGGAGGCATCATGGCTATCTAGAACCTCATATGACATCAAACATTAAGCGTTCTAATGCTGCAGACATCCTCAGGTTCAGGCTCCATTTGTTAAAGGCTGAACGGGTATGCATTCACATCCATTCAATCTCTAAATGTAGGCTCCTATTAAAAACAAAAGCGTTTACAAAATTCCATTTACAGACTGACTGCTGGTAACTTTGGAAGGATCATACCAATCCAACTTCTTACTGGTATGCCTGCATTTTCCCCTCAACATTTACTGCTTTGTTGTTGTTTTTTTTACATTTTGTGCAGGATTGATCTGGGATTGTTAAATGGCCTGCTTACCTTGCCAATCCAGACTGTAAGATCAAGCTGGGATGCAATTTTATGACTCTACACCCTTTCTTGCACAGTGACTCATTACATTTTGGAATACATGGCATCCCCCACTGCCTTTTGAAAAGAGAAGTGTTTGGGTTTCTTATATTTGATACTAAAAGTCTATTTACCAACGAGGGTGTTGGCTCAAAAATGTCTCAAACATCAATGACCCTTATAAATAATGTAGCATTCATAAAGATGATTATCATGTTCTATTTAAAAATGTATAAAGAGAGAGATAATAACAATGATTTGCACTTCTGTCTATTGAACTCTAAGTGCTAACAAATTTATCCTCATAATGCCCCTATCTTTTCTGGTATAAAAACTATATTAATATATTTTCGGTTTACAACCCTACAAAAGCTGGGCAGTAAATTGACTCCTGATGTGCAGTTATGGGTATCTAAAGAGATCTGAAGTTGGACATCCAAAGGACTGAGATAGTTTACACTTGTGGATGAGTTTTTTTAAACCCAGGGCTCCACAAGATTAAATGCATTTACAGAGGAACGTGAATATAACTTTGAAGAAGGTCTGCAGGAACAAGTAGAGCTGAGGTGTCAAACTTGATTTCAATGAGGGCCGCATCAGGGTTGAGTTTCACCTGCGGGGGCGTGGCCAGGGTGGGCATGGCCAGCTTGACATCACTCAACGAGGCTCTGTTTTCGGCCGCAGCAGCTTTCTGCAGCCTTGTTGTGGCTCCGGCCCCCGAGCCTGTCTTATCGGAGGGAGAAGACTCCGAAAGGGAAGGAGAGGAGTTGGCAAGGCCTCCCTCTCCAGGACCCTCCTCTCTGGCAATGCCTCCGGCGTCCTCAGAAGGCCAAGAGATAGGCCAGGAGCCAGGCACTTCCGAGCAGCCGCAGCTGGACAGTAACGGGGATGAGTCTTGGCTGGACCCCCGACAGCGGCAAAGAGATAAGCGCGCGCAACAAAGGAAGAGGCGTGCCAGGGATTAAGCTGAGTCACTGGACCACACCCCACAGGGTATAAAAGGGGATGTGGTGGCCAGTCAAGCCGTGTGACGAACAAAGCTGAAAGCTACCACGCCATTCTGCATTGCCGGACTCTTGCTATATGCTCTGCTGGAATTGATTCTTGGACTGGACTTGATTACTCTGTAACTGTTGTGGACTTATTTTGATGTTACGAAAGAGGAGTGAAAACCTCCCTTCGTAAGTAAAGACTTTTGGCAGGCAGCCACTAGGTTGCTGCCAATTCCGTTATCAAAGGAAATTCTTGTCTGTTGGTGTGTTTTAACTCTTGGACGACTGCTGGTGTGCGTGTGTGGGATGGGGACAGAACAAGCCTTCTGCCAGTGAAAACGGAGCCTGGGAGGGCCGCACATGAGCTCCGTTTTCACTGGCAGAGCGCTGCAGGAGGCCATTGTAGCAAAAAACAGAGCCCAATCAAGCTGCATGCAACCTCCTCAAGCTCCGTTTTTGCTGGCAGGGAGCTGCAGGAGGCCATCGCAGCCGAAAACAGAGCCCTGGAGGACCGCACGTTGCCCTCCCGAGCTCCATTTTTGCTGGCAGAGGCATCATGGGTCGGTCCTTCATTGTTTCCAGGGCAGGCCCTACAGGCCAGGTCTAAGCACCCTATGGGCCCAATCCAGCCCACGGACCTTGAGTTTGGCACTCCTGAAATAGAAGAACAGTTTAAAAACCTGAGGAAGAAGAAAACCCGAAAAAGAAACTCAGAATAACACCACCTTCATTCTGGGTTGGTGTAAGCGGGAACAGAGGTAAACTGTGTCATATTTTCATGATGCTGTTGTTATATCTGGGAACAATAAAGTAATATTCTTGGAGTCTTTGTGGTATCTGTTTCTGGATGTGGTGGTTTATCTCTAAGGTTTGAGCGCATATTATGTACCATTCTGAAGAAATGGCTGTCCAATTTTCTTGAAAACCTCCAGAGATGTAGCATCCATTTCTTCAGAAAACTAGGTGTCCCCTTGCTTAATAGTCATCAGAGTCAGGAAATTCCTCCTTACTGGTGGAATTTCCTGCATGGTGGTGCAGTGGTTAAAGTGCAGCATGGCAGGCAAACTCTGCCTATAGTTTGGAGTTCGATCCTGACAGGGCTCAAAGTTGACTCAGCCTTCCGTCCTTCCGAGGTCAATAAAATGAGGACCCAGATTGTTGGGGAGCAATAGGCTGACTCTGTAAACCATTGAGAGCATGCTATAAAGCACTGTGAAGCGGTATATAAGTCGAAGTGCTATTGTGCTAGTTTGCATCTTTCATTAGCCATGCAACCACATAGACCCCAGTTAAGACCACAATTTGATCCTTCACTTCTAATATTACATACCTACAAATGAGGAGGGGGGGAAACGTGCGAAGGGAAACACGAGATACAAACAGCATCACTCGTGTTTGAAATAAAAACGAAGGATCAACACTAAGTAATGTCCCCTAGAGGCAGGCTCTTTCTGTCAGTGTCACGGGAGATTCCCTATTGTAAAACAAGCTGAAACCCATTAGTTATGACAAATAACTATCTCCAGAGGACGGCTTCCCCATGGAATTCCTGAACCCATTAGAAAAAGGAAGGAAGGAAGAAAGAAGAGGTAAGAAATGCCACTCCCTGTACAAATATCCAACATAACCCGAAAGTCTGGTATATATGCATGTAAACTAAGAAGATTCTTCATGCAGGTATTTTATTAAATTAAGGCAACGTTGTTAAGTGAATGACTGCAGTTGTTAAGTGAATCGCATGGTTAGTAAGCAAACCCAGCTTCCCGCATTGACTAGGCCTGTCAGAAGCTGGCTGGGAACTCACAACTGGTGATCCCATGACCTTAGGATGGTGTTGTAGGAAGTTATCACCTACCCCTTTCCTAGAAGAATGAAATATTTTGGGAAATATTAAAAAGGCAGAATATTATATTTCCCTGGAGAAGAAATGGAGAAGCATGTTTTAAAGACCAAGCAGCTCCCATCTTCCTGCCCCACCCTTTGTCAATGGACCAGAGGCAGAAACTCAATCTTTGTCAAAGGACCATCATCTGCAACACAATAGGACCCATCTAGCAACAGAAACTCACCACATGGCACCTGGGAAGATTACATCAGCCAGCAAGGCTAGCTAAGACCCCCACCCCCTGGGAGTCTGACAACCAATCAGGACACTCTTTCTGGGCCCCAGGAAGTTCAAAGCCAGAGAGGGCATAAAACCCGGGGACTCGCTGTGTCTCGCTCCTTTTCTGTTCAGGAACTCAAGCCATGTGATCTTGTCCACCATTAAACCATCTTTCCAAGCAGTCTCCATGTTTCCAGTGTCTGTTTCCCCACTTGGAGCAGAACCCAGAAGGATATTTCTTCCTACACAGGGCAGCTTTCAAGCACCCAAAATTTGATCATGTGACCAAGAGGATGCTGCACCGCTCATAAGTATGAGGACTGGTCATAAGTACTATGTAACTTCAAACAGATGGTTGTTAAGTCAAGGATTACCTCTTGATTGAAAGTGTACCATTATTTGTTGTTTGAAGGCAGAGTAGGCTGCAATCTTCGGCATATTTACCAGGGGGCTTTGAACCCTCGCTGCAGTGTGCCTTACTCACAAGTAGACAGTAAGCCCCGGTTTGACCTTAAATGCAGAGACTCAAATGCCAACGACCGAATCAAATCTTGACCCGCGAATCTGATATTTATAATTCCAATTCCTATTTGCAAATATTTGTTTGGCAGCCTTGCAGCTTCAATTTAGCCTAATGGCTTTCTGAAATGTCAAATACAGTTCAAAGGAGGAAAATCTATAACGCGTATATTCGATTGGGCCTCTTTGAATATCGTGGAATTTGCCGAAGAAGAGGAGAAGCCGGGCCTTGCATCAGTTGCTAATGTCATCGACACGGAGTTAAAGGAGGGCCTTTGTGTCTGAAGCTCTGGGTGTGTGGAGGTACGAGCAGAAAGTGCAGTTCGGATGCATTGTTCTTTGTTTCTTCTGTTTTTGCCAAAAAAAAAAAAAAGAAGAAGAAGCAAAAAAAGCTGGAGCAAGATATGTTAAAAAAAAAAAAATTCCAGCTGAGAAAAGCTTATCCCAGCTGCATCTGGCTCTGTAGTAAAAGAGCTTCCTCTTGGCTTCCCAGCGAAGCAGCTGTCTATGGGCCACAAAGAGACTCCCGGTTTCGAGTCACAGCTGCAAAAAATGTGCAGGGCACACACCGAGTGAATCAAACTACAGGAGGGTAGCCTCTGCTAATTGCTTACATTCGCACTGTGCCTGGGCACCATTTGGCAGCCACAACACTCCTATGTGTTACCTTGGGCTAGACCCCAGCTGCTTTCTAAGCCCGTGCTTAAAGAGTTGGTGGGAAGAAGAAAAAACACCGTAAAGAGCATCCTTTCACCACCTCAGCTAGCGTTCAGGTGAGCTACAATGCCCTGACCTGCTTCTTCTCTTGACTGCTGTGGGCGATCAATCCGTACATGCCTCAGAAATCTAGGGGAAAGTTGTTTTTTTAAAAAACAAATAAATAAATAAAAACATTTGGAAACAGACAGAACCTGCCGTGATGGAGAAGTTGGCCATTTCCGAATGGGCAGCTTAATCCTAATTGCCGCAGCCAGAGTATTTTCACAACAGTAGGCTGGAGCATTAAAGCAAGGAGGAGATGGAGGAATTTGGGGCAGCAAGGGAAGGAGAGGGGGTGGGGGTGGGTGGGGAAAAGCATCTCGATAGATGCCAAAACCTAACATGGACCACAAATGACTTTTTTTTTTTTAACAGAAAGAGTCTCTTAAGCATTTGTTTACAATAACGCACATCTTTAAGGTGAAACTCGAGAGGCGTGTCTAGAGAGCAGGAAAGATTGTACAAGAAGCCGAAAGATAAAAGTATTACCCTTTGAAATATTGATAAATCTGGAATGATAAAAAAAAACCTTTGCCTCGTTAGAGTAAAGAAAGCTATCGCTCTGAGCCCTGAAGGTTTCTTTTCTCAATTTTGTAGGCAGAATTTGGCACTTTTACTGCCCAGTGAATTCAGGGCATCACTCCTGAATCTAAAAAAAAAAAAACCCAGAGAAAATCAGTTCAATTCTTGTACAGGATTGCCTTGTGAAAAAACCGTCACAGATCAAGCACTGATCAAGCAAAGTGTTCCTAGAACATTTATTTATTATTTATTTATTTATTGGTTCGATTTATATGTCGCCCTTCTCCGGAGACTCAGGGCGGCTTACAATGCGTTAAGCAATAGCCTTCATACTTTTTGTATATACCTGCTTAGTAGGGCTTTTGCCCTCCCCCTCAAGCGGTGTTCTTTTTTATACAAAGTCAGCTTATTGCCCCCACAATCCGGGTCCTCATTTTACCTACCTCGAAAGGATGGAAGGCTGAGTCAACCTTGAGCCTGGTGAGATTTGAACTTGCAGTAATTGCAGGCAGCTGGTGTTACTTAACAGCACTTTAGTCTGCTGCACCACCAAGGCTCTTTGATTCAAATGTAGCCTAAAATGTTGAGGGATTCGTAATAAGAGGATGTTGTTGTTGTTGTTGTTAGTTGTGAAGTTGTGTCCAACCCATCGTGACCCCATGGACAACGTTCCTCCAGGTCTTCCTGTCCTTTACCATCCTCTGGAGTCCATTTAAGTGCACGCCTACTGCTTCAGTGACTCCATCCAGCCACCTTGTTCTCTGCCGTCCCCTTCTTCTTTTGCCCTCAATCGTTCCCAGCATTCGGCTCTTCTCCAGTGAGTCCTTCCTTCTCATTAGGTGGCCAAAGTATCTGAGTTTCATCTTTAGGATCTGCCCTTCTCAAGAGCAGTCAAGGTTGATTTCCTCTAGGACTGACCGGTTTGGTCACCTTGCAGCCCAAGGGACTCACAGGAGTCTTCTCCAGCACCAGAGTTCAAAGGCCTCAATTCTTTGGTGCTCAGCCTTTCTTATGGTCCAACTTTCACAGCCATACATTGCAACTGGGAAAACCATAGTCATAGCCATAATAAGATAAGTGATGCCTATGGAAAAATCTTTGGTGGCAGATACCCGTTTTAGGGTTGTCCTAAACTCAATGGGCGGAGCCGTGATTTTAAATAGTCAGAGTTGATCACCTAAAATGAGTTGTGATGGAAGCTTTGATTTGGAGACAAAGGAAAACAGTTGCTGTGCAACTTGAATGAGAGTTCACTGTGATGTTGCCCCATTTTAAACTTCTTACAATGATGGTGCCACCCACTGTGGTGTACTGGGATGGCGGTGGGGCAGAATCAAACATGAAATTGGCTTTCATTCTTCCACCGAGTCTAGCATTGTCTAGTTTGACCAATACAGGTAGTCCTCGACTTACGTCCATAATTGAGCCCAACATTTCTGTTGCTGAATGCGTTTTGCCCCATTTTATGACCTTTCTGGCCACAGTTAAGTGAATCACTGCACTTGTTAAATTAGTAACATGGTTATTAAGTGAATCTGGCTTCCCCGTGGACTTTGCTTGTCAAAGGGCGCAAAAAGCTGATCACATGATCCCGGGATATAGCAACCATTATAAATATGAGTCAGTTGCCAAGTGTCCGAATTTTATCATACGTCAATGGGGATGCTGCAAGGGTCATAAGTTGAAAAATGGTCATAAGTCCATTTGTGACTTTGAACAGTCACTAAATAGCAATAGCACTTAGACCTATATATCACTTCACAGTGCTTTACAGCCCTCTCTAAGTGATTTACAGAGTCAACACATTGCCTCCAACAATCCGCATCCTCATTTTACCAACCTTGGAAGGATGGAAGGCTGAATCAACCTTGAGCCGGTCAGGATTGAACTCCAGACTGTGGGCAGAGTTAGCCTGCAATACTGCATGGAATGGAGTGGAGTGGAGTGGAGTGGAGTGGAGTGGAGTGGAGTGGAGTGGAGTGGAGTAGAGTAGAGTAGAGTAGAGTAGAGTAGAGTAGAGTAGAGTAGAGTAGAACAGAACAGAACAGAACAGAACAAGCACTTTGACTTATATAGCAATTGCAATAGCACTTAGACTTATATACTGCTTCACAGTGCTTTACAGCCCTCTCTAAATGGTTTACAGAATTTACAGTAAGCATAAATTTACAGAGTCAACGTATTGCCCCCAACAACCTGGGTCTTCATTTTACCCACCTCGGAAGGATGGAAGGCTGAGTCAACTTTGAGCTGGTGAGAATGGAACTGCCGAACTGCAGGCTGTCGGCAGTCAGCAGAATTAGCCTGCAGTACTGCATTCTAACCACTGCGCCACCCCGGCTCCTGCAAACAAACTGTTGTAAGCCAAGGGTTACCTGTAATAATTTTGGAGTTAGAAGTAAAGGATTTTTTTCCCTACCTTTGCTTTCAAAAAATAATTTACTTAGAGATAACTGAGACCCTGTGCACACCATCCACAGACATAAGAGAAACCTCCTATCACCAATCCCCTTTAGTAGTGTCTTGTAGTCTCACAACTGTGATTGTAGTGACACTCACTGCTTGGCCATGCAAAGACTTCCTGGTCTAAGTGAGAAACATTCTTCTCAGTTAGAACTGTAAATTGCAACCTTGCAAAAAAATAAAAAAACCTTCCAAAGACGCACTTTTTTTTTTTTTTTTTGCCAACTGGTACTTTGTTCTTCACCTTATTATTACTTCACAACATTATTATTGTTCCTAGTTATAAGAGCCATTCAACATTTGCCTGAATCCATAGCCATAGCAATGCCTCTCCTCCATCCTTAGATCTATTAGTTCACAAAATCAAAAGCCACACTCTGTTCAGATATTAAGAGTAAATAAGTGACGCACGGGGACTTAATAATAATATTGCTAAGCACTTCTACTGCACTTTATACATCCAGAGTGCTGTACAAACATTAATTAATTAATCCTTATAACAACCTCCAAAGAACATAAGTATATTCTATTGCTCACGTACGTGGAAACTCCACTGAGTTCAGCAGATTTTTCCTATTGTCATCAGAAGCTTGCTCTGGACTTTGAAAAGAGAAGCAGTTAAGGGTTCAAAAATGCCATGAGATTACAGTTCAGAATTCTGGGAGACACATTCACACTACTCATCTAGAAAGGAAACCAATTTTTATTCTCGTGATTGAGATAAACCAGTTTCCCATCTGGAACCCAGCCATCGATTTATACGTGCATATGCCCATAGCATTAAATAACTCTTTTTATGACAGTGTAACTCCTTAACCCTGACTGCTCTTTAGATGGCCAGATCCCGAAGATGAAACTCAAATATTTTGGCCGCCTAATGAGAAGGAAGGACTCACTGGAGAAGAGCCTAATGCTGAGAAAATGGAGGGCAAAAGAAGAATGGGACGGCAGAGAACGAGGTGGCTGGATGGAGTCAGTGAAGCAGTCAGCATGAGCTTAAATGGACTCCAGAGTATGGTAGACAACAGGAAGGCCTGGAGGAATGTTGTCCATGGGGTCGCGATGGGTCGGACATGACTTCGCAATTAAGGACAACCCCTTAATTCAGGTAGAATCGGGGTGACTAGATGGAGCTAAGCATTTACTGGCTGGATGCCCTTCCTGACGCCATGCTGAGTTCACAGCAGATTTCTTTTTTCTTTGTGCCCTAGGAGAGAGAAAACCTGCCACTACCTAGGATTGAACTCTCAACTTTCCTAATGGGAGGTGAACGTCTTCATCGCTAGGCCACCATGCTACTCATATGTGTATGCCCATAGCATTGTATCTCAGAATCATGGGGTCCTTGGTGTTCTCTGAGCTTGGTTATTTTCTTGCAGGCATTTCATTACCAAACTGGGTAACAACATCAGTGCTAATAATGAAGTAGGGTTTGCAAAGCCTACTCTGCAGTGCAATTGATGATGTTAACTAGTTTGGTAATGAAACATCTGCCCCCCCCCCAAAAAAGTCAACCAAGGTCAGAAAGTACCAAGGACCCTCACAGCTCAACCCTGAACTACACATATTCTCTTCTATCAGTGTCTCAAAATTATGAAAACAAAATAGACCAGGTTGGTGTTGGCCAAATTGCAAGAGAGGAAACTTAATGGAAGTGCCAAATGGATCAGACAATTTGTCTGACTCAACCTACAGTGTGTTAGTTCTCACACTGTATGTAAAAAAAAACAAAACAAAAACAAGAAGAACAAATCTGGGAAGTCTAGAAGTAAAGGGTGGATGGAAAAGTGGAGACCAGTAGTCTACCATACAAGGCAGGAAGAAAAACAGAATACAAGGAGGTTGGAACGATGTTTTTATAAGGAACTCTACCATTTTGAATCACTCCCGTGGTTGAAATTCTTTTGGTTATAGTATCCTTTCTTTAATAAATACATTTTCAATTATTGGATTTTCTTCTAAGCTTGCTTCAGTGATTGTCGTCCTTTTTGATTAATATTATTTTCCAAGATTTCAGACAGGGACATTTCTGAGCACCAGCTATCTGAAACTTAAACATGGAATGGTAGAGATGGAACCTGAGATCATCTACTATACATTCTGTAATCTATTGTGGCCTGCCAGCAGAGCTGGCAGGGACAGTGAGGAACATGGGGAGGAACATGGACCAGTCCTGGAGTCTGGGGAGGAAGATGAACCAATCCTGGAGTCTGGGGAAGGCTCAAACGAGGGCTCTGCGTTGGAGGCAGAGAAAGAGCCATCTGGGAGGAATGTGTTGCCTCTGGAGTCTCCAGAGTCGGACCTCATCGAGGCAGAGGAACATGGGGAGTTTGTTCTCAGTGCGTGCATGCACAGAGCTGCCAAAAGGCAAGAACAATTAAAACAAAAGGGACAACTCAAGAGTAGGGCTTGGAGATGATTGGCCCCTCCCATAAGACTTAAAAGAGGAGCAAAGGCACGTGGGCCTTTGCAGGAAGCAACGTTGTTAATTCTGTGCAGTTTAAAGTCTGCAGCTCTGTTTGATTCTGGACTCCATGTGGCTTTGGCAGCGTGTCAAGGGAGATAAAGGTGGGTGATTATCAACTTTATCCCGAAGGACTCTTTACAACTATTTGGGACTCATCTGTGAATGAACAGAATTCACAGCTGTTAAACTAAAACAAGCTTTTGGCACTACTCGTGTGTTTTACTGACTCAGGAAGTCTAGGTCAAAACATAATCCACCTCTGAACTACAGTCCCCAATATATTATAAATATACAAAGCTGCCTTACATTGAGTCAGTCCATTGGTCATAGTCCATCTAATCTAGTCTAGGTCTAATTTCCAAAACTTCACCCTGGATGGCCCATGGCATGTTCAGCAAACAAAATGTTATCTGCTATTGATGTTTAGTTTCTCAAAGCAGCCTTCTTCATCTTACCCTTACAAATACCACAACCCACGGCATCGTTTTTGCCATGCTCAATCAACGAACGTACAAATAAAGCATGGAGGTAGGTCCATTGCACGTGTGAGATGATGGGGTTGACAGATGTGCCTTTCAAAGTTTTGCACGTGATCCGTTAAAAAAGAAAGGATCTTACGGACAACCAAATAAAGGCAAGACACGGGACTCAAGATTTCACAGCCAAAAGATGCTTTAAATTAGGAGGGTGGCTGGTCTTGTAATGGTGACTTCTACATCAGGGCTGGTATTCACTTAGCTTCGTTAGCGGTTCGCAAATGTGAGCGCATGTGCAGCCTCTGTGCATGAGCAGAAGCTTCCACACACATGCGCAGAGCATCAAAAATGGGACATAATGACGTCCAGGCAGGTGGGCGGAGCCTCCCACAGCCGCTGCTACCGGTTTTCCTGAACCGGATAGAACCAGTTGAATGCCACCACTGTTCTACATCCATCCTAAGCATTAATTTTCTTTACCAACAGGGGTCAGGAAAGGAACAGTTCTGTGGCAACTGGATATACCTTGTTCTTTGTGTAGTTTATAAAGTGGAAGTAGGCAACTAGCAGCCCCCTGTCTAATTTCAGGTGCATCTCAGACCAGTTCAAAATCATGAATGGAGATGGCAAATATACACGTCCCAGGGTAATGTTGCAGGATCCAATCTGGGTCAGTCACTGGGACCAGAGGTTTAGTCTTCTGAGCTTTTGGAATGGCGAGAGAGAAGTTTCCCTGAGGATGGGCTCCAGCACGAGTCCGAAAGTTCAGAAGACTAAGCTCTCTAGTTGTTCTGATCCTAGGCTTCCCCAAACCATGAAGCAGACGCCTTGTCTCGACAAAAACCCCTTTTTATTAAGTTACTGTGAATTCTTCTCATTCACATCCAGCAAAGTCTTTGGAAGGTGAATTTACAGTCACAGACCTTATCTGGTTTGGAGAGCTGCCAGGCCGATATCTTCAAAACTTGGCAAGGAGTCACGAACCAATTAAGCGAAGTAATTATCTCCTGCAAACTCCACTCCCCTTTCGCTCCTCTTTTATTCCCTCTGGGAGGGGCCCCTCATTGTCCACCTGTGGCCTTACTCCCAAGTCGACCCTTGTTCTTTAGCTGTTCCCTTCGTCTGGCAACTCTACGCATGCGCACACTGGGAACAGGCTCCAGCTGTTCATCTGTCTCACTGATGTCTGACTCTGAAGGCAGTTGATAACTGTCAGACGGCCCTGGCCCCATCTCTGCCTCCGATGCAGAGCCCTCATCAGAGCCTTCCCCAGACTCCAGGACTGGCCCATGTTCCTCCCCATACGCCTCACTGTCCGAATCTGCTGCCAGTTCTGCTGGTGGGCCACAACACTAGTCCTGGTGACCGACCCATATGGGATCCTGCTAATTCAAAATACTTTATAAGGGACTTGTCTATCTCCTAGCACCCCACCAGAAGGGATAAAGAGAGAGAGGAGAGAAAAGAAGGAAATGATAGAAAGGCACCTCCAGTTTGTCTCTGGTGGTATCACCCACTGGTGGGTGATTCAAGATCACACCTCCCCAAATATAAATGGGGATTTATCAAAAACATTATCTATTCCTTGCTGATTAAGAAGATTCTATAACTCAAAATATCTTAAAGCTTATGATATTAACTGTCATAAAACGTATTGTTTTTATTTGCCCAGATCCCTTGATGCTGAATTTGATTTTAAGAAACGTAGTAATTCTCTTGATGCATCCAACCCAACTGCATTGGTCTAAACATATCAGAAGCAAGGGAGGAAATGTATGAGGTGCGAATAATTGGGGCCACACATTATGTTCCAGTTAAGATGATTTATTCATCATGCCCATTCACAAAAATCTAGCCAGCACTAAATTGGCGCTGCATAAAGAGTCAACGGAATTCAATAGGGCTTGGACACAAACTGTTTATGGCGACATAAGGTCTCCAGGCTGATTACTCACTTGACTCCACCCCCAGGCTCTGCCTGCTTTTTCCCAACACCATCACTCTCCCGTTATTTATTAGTATCTTCCACTCAAAGGTACACCTCTTTTGACTGCTCTAGTTAGCAATGATGACCCTGTCTTTGTGGGCAATTTAACGTAACTGTGAAAAATGTTTCTTCATCCTTCTCTCTGATCTTGCCCCGCATCCACTTTAATTGCTATATATCTTCGCAATAAGCCAAACCTCTGTTTTACTTCATCTTAATGTGAGGCACGCTTGAATTTAAAAACAACAACAACAACACTGGGAGAATTGTGATGCATCAACTACTGGCCTTACACCAGAAGTACAAGACTGAAGCTCCGTCATTGTAAAATACCTTCAGGTTGCTTAACAAACCAAACTTCCTATGTTCACCCACCTCTAAAGATGTTTATTATGCACCCACAACTGTCTATCACTGTATGACTATGGTCCTAATTGATCTCATTTCTCTCTCTCTCTCTCTCTCTCTCTCTCTCTCTCTCTCTCTCTCTCTCTCTCTCTCTCTCTCTCTCTCAAGAAGTTAAGGAATGTGTCTTGTTCAATGGGCTTCTGGTTCCCCAATCCTTTCAGATTTGTCTAGCAGGCAACAATTCAATCTGGTTATTGTTAGCTGTTTGCTCTTTACTTGATACAGATTCATAAGTTAAGTTGCCTTGCATAAAATCACATACAATTTTGCCCCAGGTGGCTTTTGATTTCCCCATGGAGCAAGGGATATCGTCAAGGAATCCTCTACTCATTTTTTTTTAAAAAAATTGATTTATATGCCGCCCTTCTCTGGAGACTCAGGGCGGCTTACAATGCGTTAAGCAACAGCCTTCATACTTTTGTATATTTATACAAAGTCAGCTTATTGCCCCCACAAACTGGGTCCTCATTTTACCTACCTTAGAAAGGATGGAAGGCTGAGTCGACCTTGAGCCTGGTGAGATTCGAACTTACAGTAATTGCAGACCGCTGGTGTTAATCACAATGCTTTTGGTCTGCTGAACCACCAGGCCCGTTTTAGAAGTTTAAATAAAAAATTGTGTTTTAGATGTGTGTACGTTTTTTTAAAAAAAATGTTCTAGCAATTATTGTTATTACTACCGTTTTGAAAACATATACTTGCCTGGCCCGTATGGAAATGTTTGACTACTGCAAATAATAACAATGCAACAAAGAACAAAACGAGGCGTAAAAAAGTTACAGATCTCAGACACCCTCTCAAATGATGAAATAAAGGAAGAATACAATTGCAACAGTGTCAGATGTAAGCAACTGGAGGCACTCATGAGCAGCTAATCAGTGTCCTTTTAACTTAGGATCCCAGAGAGGGTTCGCTACAATTTTTATTGATGCATAATACATAAACCTTGATCTTTCTTCATTCCTACCAGATTTCCCTACAACCATGTCACCCAGTCATCTGTCTGGCTAGAGATGTGCAGATCACTGTTAATTTGGTTAATGTTATTCTGTCCCAACCCTGCTGTCTTTTAAACATGTATTGAAGGCACTTTCTCCAAGATGCAAGCTCCCTCTGGGAGACGCTTTGCAGAGATTTTAGTGGATATATGTTCCATGGGAATGGAACACATTTTCTTTTCTGTTTCGTTTGATGTTTTTTTATTTTTGTTTTTAATTCTGTGTGTTCTCCAGACTCTGAACGCAACTTAGAAATGTGAATAATAAATAAATAATCCAACTTCTTAACATTGACCTGATTTGGTGTTCAGTTTCGATTTTCATTCTTGATGCATGCACTCTCCTATCTTCCAAGTTGGAGGGCACCATCACCATTGCATGAATCCAGATGTTTGGTCCAACTTCTTGGTTAGTGCATGGATGTCTTATTAAGCACCCACTGAAAACTGCTTTCTAATTAGGATAGGCAGCTATTTATTTATTTTTTTTTTTGGTAAAGCAGAGCAGGTACTTTGAAGGGGACATCAAGGCACGCAATGCATCTGACAAAGATGCCATATCTTCGTCCATGTTTGCATAGTTTATAGCCACGCGGTCCCAAGAAAATATATGCTGGAGTTAAGCAGGCAACAAAAGAGTATAACTCTGTCACATCCACTTAGCATCTCATTCGTTCAATTTATAGCAATAGCACTTAGACTTATATACAGCTTCATCGTGCTTTTCCAGCCCTCTCTAAGCAGGTTATAGAGTCAGCCGATTGCCCCCAACAATCTGGGTTCTCATTTTACCCACCTTGGAAGGATGGAAGGCTGAGTCAACCTTGATCCGGTCAGGATCGAACTCCAGACTGTGGGCAAAATTAGCGTGCAATATTGCATGGAATAGAGTCGAGCAGAACAGAACAGAACAGAATTAGCACTTTGACTTATATAGCAATTGCGATAGCACTTAGAAGCCTGAGTTAACCTTGAGCCAGTCAGGATCGAACTCCTGGCAGTGGGCAGAATTAGCTTGCAATGCTGCATTCTAACCTCTGTGCCACCAGAGCTTTTTATGCATTTATGCATTTTCATGCAATGGCACACCTGCCACGCAAACTGAGGAACAGAGGCAACGTGGTCAAGAAGGTCCCAACAGCTGCAGGTAACCACATCTCCCCTCCAAAGCATTTTTTAAAAATTCTGAATCCACATCACTGCACTATCACTCATCCTCCCCCTGAAATATCTATGGAGATTCTCAATCATCCAGATCATGGTTATCCCAAAGGTACTTTTTTGGGAGTTTTCTTTTTCCGCCCCCCCCCCCCCTTGAAAACGTTTCACTTTTCATTCAAGAAGCTTCTTGGATGAGAAGTAAAACATTTAGGAAGGAAGGAAGGAAGGAAGGAAGGAAGGAAGGAAGGAAGGAAGGAA
>WNWU01018030.1:0-20807 GCA_012654045.1 Ptyas mucosa | reverse complement strand
AGTGAGCGTCTGGAGGAAGCTGGTGGAGCAACTGTAGCTCAGATTGAGATGAACAAGAAACGTGAGGCAGAATTTCAGAAAATGCGTCGGGACCTTGAAGAGGCCACCTTGCAGCATGAAGCCACGGCTGCTGCTCTCCGCAAGAAACACGCAGATAGTGCAGCTGAACTTGGGGAACAAATTGATAACCTGCAGCGAGTGAAGCAGAAGCTGGAGAAGGAGAAGAGTGAACTGAAGATGGAGATTGATGATCTTGCAAGCAATATGGAATCTGTCTCTAAAGCTAAGGTATGCTGTAGTACATTAAATAGTAAGTGAAAAGATGCTGTTTTTATACCTAAGTATGTTTGTTATATACTGAAGTTAAAATGTTGTTCCTTGCCAATATTTCATGGATACTTCAGAGTTAGAAAAATAAGAATGTTCACAAAAATTAGAATACAGACTCTGGCATTCAATATTTACAACAAACTACTGGTATGATAAATATTATATTAAGTAAATTACAATTAATTTCCCTTTCTCTCTCTCTCTCTCTATATATATATCTTAAATATGCAAAATGAATAATTTTTGCATATTTAGTGAGTACACTCTCATAATTCCCGATTTTTTAATGCTATGCAAGATGTGCCATCTATCCCACTTTATTTCTGGAGGCTTTTCTGTTTCCTTAAACACTTTAGGTATCCTTATTAAATATTGAACATGGTCATATCTAGAAGTGAAGATGAATGCTAGGTCCTGTGGAATCATTTAAAAGATTGCCCTTTTTTCTTTTTCCATGTTGCTTAGGCCAATCTTGAAAAGATGTGCCGCACACTAGAAGATCAGCTAAGTGAACTTAAAACAAAGGATGAAGAGCATATGCGTACCATTAATGACATCAATGCTCAAAGGGCTCGCCTACAAACAGAAGCAGGTAAAATGATGAAATATATTTTGGAGAAATTATTTTGTTTCTTTTTGTCCCTAATGTGAAGACTCTTGCTAAAATGGACTTCCAAACTGATTTTTGAAATGAATTGAGCTGAATCCTGAAGCTCCCCCAGCTGAGAAAATGTTAATGTGACTTTTATTCCAAACATGTCATATATTCTTTGCTTCAGGTGAGCTCGCACGACAAGTGGAAGAAAAAGACTCTTTGATCTCCCAGCTCTCTAGAAGCAAGCAAGCTTTTACTCAACAAATTGAGGAACTGAAGCGACAACTTGAGGAAGAGATAAAGGTACATAAGTTGAATTACGCATATCTTTTATTATCTTTAATGCTACCAGTAGTACATATGGAACTTCCTGGGGTGCTTCAGGAGGTTTCCTAAATACCACACTTGCCTTTGTTTGTGTATTTATTGAATTTTTATATGTTCCTTTCTCTCTGTTCTCATTTCTTGTGAAATCTTATCCTGGAAGATGGTTCTTAATTATGTTTGATGACCTGGCAATTTGCAGAATCTCTAATATTTGGTTAACTCTACAGGCCAAGAATGCCCTGGCTCATGGCTTGCAGTCTGCTCGACATGACTGTGACCTCCTTCGAGAACAATATGAAGAGGAGCAGGAAGCCAAGGCTGAACTACAACGTGCCCTGTCCAAGGCAAACAGTGAAGTTGCCACATGGAGGACAAAATATGAGACTGATGCCATTCAGCGGACTGAGGAACTGGAGGAGGCTAAGTATGTTCAATAAACATATTGCAACTTTCTAATAAATTTGTAGAGTGAATAGAGATCGATGTGTGACTTTTCAGAGAGGGGTGTTTGCCGCAGTAAAGATAAAGATAGTTCACTAATAAAAACATTGTTCACCGATCAATATTTTATTGTGTGACTTGGGATAAGATTGTGTATTTAAATTAATTCAGGAGATTTTGCAAACCTATTTATCCTAAATTTTTCTGAAGCTGAAGCAGAATGATTGAAATGAGATCATTCACTAGACAGTTTATTCAGCCAAATCAAATATTTTACCACTATGGAGCATTGGGTTTGTGTTTCTTCAGGAAGAAGCTTGCTCAGCGTCTGCAGGAAGCTGAGGAACATGTAGAAGCTGTGAATTCCAAATGTGCTTCCCTGGAGAAGACCAAGCAGAGGTTGCTGAATGAAGTGGAGGACCTGATGATTGATGTGGAAAGGTCCAATGCAGCTTGTGCAGCTCTGGATAAGAAGCAGAAGAACTTTGATAAGGTAATTTGAGCTGCCATTATCATTATCGTTGTTTTAAAAGTGAAATGCACTGCACACAAGTTTTAAATTTAATTAACTTATTTCTTACTGTTTTTGTTTTTTTAGATTCTGGCAGACTGGAAACAAAAATACGAGGAGACACAGTCTGAACTGGAAGCTTCCCAGAAGGAGTCTCGGTCTCTGAGCACAGAGCTCTTCAAGATGAAGAATGCGTATGAGGAATCCTTGGATCACCTGGAAACCCTGAAGCGTGAAAACAAAAACTTGCAACGTAAGTCCGTTCTCATATATGCTATCACTCAAACCTAATCATGGTTTTATAGTAGGAAGTTTGTACTTCACTTCCATCTAGTCCTATTTACTCTGATGAAAGATGGAGAAATTATATTCCTCCAGGTGTTACTGAAAGACAACTTCCCGCACCACCAGCCAAGATAAGCAATGGTGCGGGACGTTGTTCAACATCATCTGGATAATAATACCTTCCTCATGGTTGTCTTAGGCTGCTGATACATTCAATCCATCAAATGTGAGGCATTAACATGAACAGTAGAACTTGTATTAGTGTTAAAAGCTGGATAACATTTTGTAACATTTTGTACAGCAAGATTTCTCCTTGATGTTCCACTCTTTCACTGTATTTTGTGTCACACCAATAGAGGAGATTTCTGACCTCACGGAGCAAGTTGCTGAGGGTGGAAAAGCTATTCATGAGTTGGAGAAAGTGAAGAAGCAGATTGAGCAAGAGAAAGGAGATCTCCAGAGTGCCCTAGAAGAAGCTGAGGTAATTATATAATTATTTTATAGGATAAATAAAAAACAAACAAAAATGTACTCCAGGCAGTGAACTAAATGATTCCACTGGTAGGATATTCTTACTTAATAAATTTTCAGATGATAGCTCTATAATGATTGCTTTATTATCTTTTTACTTTTAAGGCCTCTCTTGAACACGAAGAGGGCAAACTCCTGCGCATCCAACTTGAGCTCAACCAGGTGAAAGCTGACATCGACAGAAGAATTGCAGAGAAGGATGAAGAAATTGATCAACTGAAGAGGAATCACCTGAGGGTGGTAGAGTCTATGCAGAGCACATTGGACGCTGAGATTAGGAGCAGGAATGATGCCCTGCGGCTTAAGAAGAAGATGGAGGGAGATCTGAATGAGATGGAGATCCAACTCAACCATGCCAACCGTCAAGCTGCTGAAACACTAAAGAATCTCAGGAACACACAAGGACTGCTCAAGGTACATATTTACTTCTATATTAAAGACACAATTGATATTTTTATTGTATCACAACTATTTTCAAAGACAAATATTGCAATAACCTGTTTTAGGATACTCAAATACATCTGGATGATGCTTTGAGAAGCCAGGAAGATTTGAAGGAACAAGTGGCCATGATTGAGCGCAGAGCAAACCTCATGCAGGCTGAGATTGAGGAGCTCCGGGCAGCTCTGGAACAGACAGAGAGGGCCAGAAAAGTGGCTGAACAGGAGCTTCTGGATGCCAGTGAAAGGGTGCAGCTTCTCCACACTCAGGTAGATAAGTTTTTCTTTTGAAAATAGCAAAAGTGGAAATATTTTTGTGCTTCCTAACTGCCCAAAAGGCTAGATAGTGTTTGTTCAATACCTAGGAACTTATCCAAAATGAAGAGTTTTAATTCAAAATTAAAAAAGCCAATATATCAGAAAACAATTCCTAATGCTTATTTACTCTCTGGAAACGATATAGTTTTTCTCTCAAATTAGAGTTAAACTGTACTCCTCTTAGTAGTCACCTCTATTCTGCAGCAATCATTCTCAAACCAACAGTTCTAGCAGTCATTTATTTTCCTTCCATTCCTGGATTGGATAGAGAATTTCAGTTCTCCAGTATCAATAATTTATTCTCTCTCTCTCTCTGTCTGTAGGCATACTTGTGGCTTCTTTCTTTTTTGAAAAATGATTGACCACATTATTTTTTAAACAGAACACCAGCCTGATCAACACCAAGAAGAAGCTGGAAACAGATATTTCCCAAATCCAGAGTGAAATGGAGGAAACTATTCAGGAGGCACGCAATGCTGAAGAAAAGGCCAAAAAAGCCATCACTGATGTGAGTAAAATGAGTTTTTGCTAAAAAAAAAAAAAAAAGTTAATCAATTTACACCAGACAGTCTTTACTCTCATCTGTTTGCTTCATATATTATTAGGCAGCCATGATGGCAGAAGAACTGAAGAAGGAACAAGACACCAGTGCCCATCTTGAAAGGATGAAGAAGAACCTGGACCAGACTGTGAAGGATCTGCAACACCGTCTTGATGAGGCAGAGCAACTAGCCCTGAAAGGAGGGAAAAAACAGATCCAGAAATTGGAGGCTAGGGTGTGTATTTTTCACATATGAGCAATTGCATATACTGTAAACTTTTGATTTGCTTTCTCTGTGTGTAGTATTACCTGAAAATTCAGGGAAATATCAAAGAGCAAAAATATGGTCTGCACATGGTCTGCCCAGCATAAAGTTGCCCTACATATCCCAAGATTTGCTCCCCACATTTTTTTTCATCACACTGATTCCCCCCCCCCGCTTTTGAATCCTTTTCACTGACTCCTAAAATATTTTTTAAAATTTCCATTAAAATTATACCACCTTTTTGCCTACTTTGAATCATTATGTATTCTCCTTGCCACAGTCTTTTTATCTCTGTACACATTATAGAATAACTTTCTTTTATCCTATTTTTTTTTTTTTTAAAAATGATTTATATGCCGCCCTTCTCCAGAGACTCAGGGGGCTTACAAAGCGTTAAGCAATAGCCTTCATACTTTTGTATATTTATACAAAGTCAGCTTATTGCCCTCACAATCTGGGTTCTCATTTGACTGGGAGGATTTTTCATCAGGTTCGCCTGATTCGCCAGTTGCATCCCTTTCTGGATCAGGACTCTTTACACACGGTCACACATGCCCTCGTCACCTCTTGCCTGAACTATTGTAATGCTCTCTACATGGGGCTCCCCTTGAGGAGCACCCGGAGGCTCCAACTGGCGCAGAGTGCGGCCGCGCGGGTGGTGATGGGAGCGACATGGCGCTCCCATGTTACTCCTCTCCTGCACGAGCTGCACTGGCTCCCGGTGGTCTTCTGGGTGCGCTTCAAGGTGTTGGTTACTACCTTTAAAGCGCTCCATGGCTTAGGACCCGGGTACTTGCGGGACCGCCTACTACCACCAATAGCCTCCCACCGACTGGTACGCTCCCATAGAGAGGGGCTCCTCTGGGTGCCGTTGGCCAAAAAATGTCAACTGGCAGCCCCCAGGGGGAGAGCCTTCTCTGTGGGGGCACCCACTATCTGGAACGAGCTCCCCCCAGAGATACGGAGGATCCCAGATCTTCATGCCTTCCGCCGTGAGCTAAAAACTTTTCTGTTCCACCAGGCGGGCCTGGCCTAATTTTTCTCTTCTTTTGTAAAAATAATTTTAAAATTTTAAAATTTAAATATTTTAATATTTGGGGTTTTAATATTTTATAATTGGGATTTTAAATAGTCGGGGCCATTGTTTAATTTGGTTTTATTTGGCTTTTAAATTTTGTATGTATGTTTTTTACTTTTGGCTGTTCACCACCCTGAGTCCCCTCGGGGAGAAGGGCGGTATATAAATCTAAATTAAAAAAAAAAAACCTACCTTAGAAAGGATGGAAGGCTGAGTCAACCTTGAGCCTGGTGAAATTAGAATTTGCAGGAATTGCAGGCAGCTGAATGTTAATCACAGTGCCTTAGTCTACTGCACCACTCAGGCCCCTTTTCTTCCCTCTTTCTGCAGATTTTTCATCTGCAGCCTTTTTATGACATAATTCCAGCCATCCTCTATCATACTTTCTCTTGATATCATTCCAAAAACCTCTGTGTCATTCTGTGACTTTTGTATTTTAAGATCTAACCAGCCTGCAGGATTTTTCAGGAATTATTGCAAGAAGTTCTGTGATCACCTCCATTTATTCTTTCATTACCCTAAAAAGTCATTTATCAGCCCTAGAGATCTGAATTCATTCAAATTAGTTTGTTTTTCTTTTATGTTCTTCTTGTCTGGTTTAAGGAGGTCTGGTTTACTGTTCCCTTTTCCCCCCAGTGGCATAATGGTGACCATCCATTTCCCTTTTTCTCACAACAGATCTATCACTCTTTGGGTTTCCTTTTGGTTTCTAATGTACACAAATAACTTTTTATGTGTTTTTTTTTAAATATTTCTTGCTGGCCAGTCTTCACTCCTGCTAAGCTTCAGCCTTTCTGCCACAATTTCTTAGACTATTTATGTTCTTTGGGGATTTAGCATTCCATTTTCCTGTACATATCCCTTTTCTTTCTGGGTGTTTTCTGAGCTGGGCTGTTTAGCTATAGACATTTCATTACTGAACGAGGTAACCTCATCAGTATGAGCAAATGCGAGGTTTCTGTATTTTCACCGTGTTATAATTCTTTGTATGTTATCTATGCTAGATCCATGCTATTTTTTTCTTTCTTATGTAGATTATTGTGATTGTACCTTCTGGACACTTTTCTCCTTCAGGATTTCAGACCATTGGGTCCAAATTGTTTTCCTTTGGAAATCAATCCTAATTCCTGAATTTATGTAGAAATATATATGTTTCTGTATACACAGTGCAATGTTGAGTTTTCTGTTGAGTTTTTTCCTTTGAAATACCTGTAGTGTTTCAGTGCTATGTCCTAATTAGAACTACTATCCTATTGTTTTAATACTACAGTATCATATTTTTCTTACTTAGGATACTGCCCTATTTATTTTCAATATTCTGTCTGTTGGAATAGAAACCTCTGACATTTGGCATTACACCCTCTAGCTTTCTGGTGCTATTTCTTGGGACACTCTGTATCTCTACTTTCTTGGCTCAGTTCTTGGCTGCCTTTTTGAGTCTGGGCATTTGCCACCCCCTTCATTTTATTACAGTTCAACACACTTGTGATAAGACAGAGAAGGCAAACAGTTTCTCCCATATTTTGTAAGATATAATCTTATAATATCTATTCCTACTATATAATATCTATTCTTACAAGAGTCTCTTCCCAGGAATTGGCCATTGTCACATAATTCAAAGCCTTCTTAATAACACCATAGATGTAGATTGTGTTTGATTTCCAAGACCCCACTTTTTCTTCTTGTACCAGGATGCTCAACCAGAACTGTTGATGAAAAAGCTACTTGGGCTCCCAGTTCCCTTATCTTCTTACCCAAGGAACTTGCATTCATCAACTGCACTGCATTTTATTCATATCCTTCTCCTTTCTATTAGTGTCACATACACATATCTATTTTTTCTTTCTTTCCTTTGTAAATTTGTGCTTTTCACCATTTATACCTTCTACCTTCTAAACTGCATTTGTCAATATATCATGGTGTCACTAGATGGAACATCAATATTGATTGATACCATCCACCATGGCTGTACACAGTTAAGGTTTTTCTATAACATGTTTTCATAATATAAAACAGGGTTACCTGCCTCATTTGTACCCATGACACATGCAGCATTGCCTGTGATGTTAAAATGCCATTCAGTTTCAAAATATTTTTGTAAAGAATGTACAAATGCAACCAAGGCCCAGTTTATCCTAAGCCTGAACACATTATTTTAGGCAAACTAAGATCTCTAAATGTGAAGACTCTCTTAAAAGCCAAAAAACTTTCCCACATGCCACACTTTTTGAATGCTGTGATGGATGCTGCCAAGAAAATAATGAAAAGAGGAATGGAGCAAATAGTATAAAACAAAGTTGGGCAAAGATAATTAGAAAGGGAAGCATTTGTTTATATACTTATGTGTAACTAATCCTTATAGCCAAGTTTCCACATGCATTTTCATAATTTAGTGAGCATCTCTACTGCTAGAATTACATGTTTTAATTTTCTTTTTAATATCAGGTTCGTGAACTGGAGTCTGAGTTTGAGAATGAGCAGAAACGCAGTGCAGAGGCTATCAAAGGTGTACGGAAATATGAGAGAAGAGTAAAGGAACTAACTTATCAGGTGAGAATGGAAGCTGTCATTTATTTCAAACACTTTTAGGAAAAATAAATAAAGGTGTAAATAATTTGCATATTTACTCTCTCCATTCTTTATTTCCTTTAAAAAAAAAAATAGTCTGAAGAAGACCGGAAGAATGTTTTGAGGCTCCAGGATCTGGTAGATAAACTACAGCTTAAAGTGAAATCGTACAAGAGACAAGCTGAAGAGTCGGTAAGTACACAGGACGACCTAGTCCCAAAAACTCTTCCTCCACAATTAAAATGCACTATGTGTGGCGCATAAAATAATGAAGGTTAGTTTTGAAAAGGTCACATTTTATATTGCTTGTGAATATAAAATTGTGTTTATATGAGAGCTTCTAAAGTGTCAGCCTATTCTTATGCACTTTGGATGAATGAAGACCTTCATGGAATTAATGTTCATCTTTTGAACCTCATGAGATTCTTCGTATGCTTCTAGTTTGAGATTTCAGATTAATTTTAGGTCCTTAAAAAGGTTCTTCAGAAGCATTCAGAAGAATTATTATGTTGGGTTTTTTTTTGTTTTTTTTTTTTACTATTACTGGGAATTAAATTTGAATAATTGTATGCTTTTCTAGGAGGAACAATCCAACGTGAACCTTTCCAAGTTCCGCAAGATTCAGCATGAGCTGGAAGAAGCTGAGGAACGGGCTGACATTGCTGAGTCCCAGGTGAACAAACTCAGGGTGAAGAGCCGAGAAGTCCATAAGAAGGTGGTTATAAGTGAAGAATAAACTCACCTGGAAATGGCAAAGTGACCCAAGAGAAGCGCAAAATGTGAAGCTCTTTGTCACTCCCTGTAATTACTATTTATCTTTCCTTAATATCTAGAAAATAAAGATGGTAGAGAACTTTGCATACTAAAAACAGTTGTGGCTTTTCTTTCATTCTACTTAATGCTAGAAACTGCAGATGATTTATGCACTTCTATTTTTCTATCTGGTCGGATGCACATATTTAAATGAGTTTTATTAATATCTAATTATTATTTCTATACAGAAATATATTATCTATGTAATGCCCATAATGTAATTTCCATAAGGATTATAATAATTTCCATAAAATTGGATTTCCCTTGGTAATAGAATTCCCTTGGTAGTAGAATTAAATGGGTTGCAGAATATAGAGACTTTAGCTGACCTCAAAAAAGCTGCGTAGGATTGGAGCTTATTTGGAGCCCAGAGTACCAAAAAGGTAGACCAGGAGGTTTTAAAAAAGGAAAACTATAGAAGTAGCAGTGGCAAATCACTGCTACCTTGTTATCAAGAAAACTACATGGAAGCATTGATGTAGTTATTAAAAACTGAACTTGATTTAGGGCAGTGGTGGGTTTCAAATTTTTTTACTACCGGTTCTGTAGACGTGGTTTGGTGGGCATGGCATGGCTTGGTCAGTGTGGCTTGGTGGGTGTGGCAGCGAAGAATACTGTAAAATCTCCATTCCCTCCCCAATCCAGGGGAAGGTTACTGCAAAATCCTCATTTCCTCCCAATCAGCTGGGACTTGGGAGGCAGAGAATAGATGGGGAGGGGACAGTCAGAATTTTTATTACCGATTCTCCAAACTACTCAAAATTTCTGCTACCGGTTCTCCAGAACTGATCAGAACCTGCTGAAACCCACCTCTGATTTAGGGTAGCCTTGGCCTATTAACTTTCAATTTTGCAATATGAGGTTCCCAGATTTTAATGGAAAGGCAGTTTATATTTTTTTAAATATAATGGGTAAAATATTATTAATTTAATGAAATGGGTAAAATATTGTTAATTTAAATAGGCACAAACAGAACATATTTTTATTTTACCCATTAAATCCAATGAAAGAAGTAAGGATGCTTCCATATAAGACTTTCATTTACTCAGCCATATTTCTTAGAATGGTATGAAGTATCCAGGTAATCCAAGTTTTCATTTTTCCTTTCGTTTTTGCACTATATAAAATGTAATATATTCCTTCTTCATATACAGTGTACAGCCATCATATATCCCTAACCAAATAGTTTTGGTTTTAGGTACTATTCTGGAACATAGTCATACATCTGTTTTAAAGGAATCAGCTAAATGATAAAAGTACTATTAAATATACATAGCATGGAAGTAACACAGAGACTGATTAGGAATTAAAATGAAAATAACATAGGGGAATAAGAATAAATTTCATATTCATTATGGGGAATATTATACATGAACAAACTAAGCTTTGTTATACAAATAGTATTGGTTTTTTTCCAACTAATGATTAGATCTTGGAGAACTGAAATTTGAATAGGGATTTAATAGACATCCGAACAGAAGGTAGAGCATGCTGCCTGCTCTTACAAAACTATATATAGTTCTAATAAGAAAAGACATTTTAGCAGTTGGGAAAACAATTTGTACATTGGACTGTACTACTAAAATATTCAACTCACACAAAAGAGGGCAGAAAAATACACAATTGTGAACTCAAATATGGAATCAGTTTGGGGAAATGCTATTTTTGGTCAGTCTTACAACCTTCTGTAATTCTGTAAGTCAGAGGTCTCCAAACTTGGTAACTTTAAGACTTGTGGACTTCAATTCCCAGAATTCTTCAGTCAGCCATGCTGGCTGGGGAAATCTGGGAATTGAAGTCCACAAATCTCAAAGTTGCCAAGTTTGGAGAACTCTACTGTAAGTGATAATACTTTAGCCTGAATCTTTGGCATTGTTATCTAGTACTTAATCTTTAAATAAGCCGCTAAAATTTGAATAAAAATTAGCTAAGCACAAATGAAACTGACATTAACTGCATGTAGGATTAAAAAATGTGCAATTAGTTGCACATAGAATTTTGACAAAATTCTATGACTTTTTAATCTCTGAGGAATGAACAATAACCAATTAACCAGAAAATGAAAAAGTGCTCTAAAGCTCTAACCAATAATTTCCTCTGCTTGTGAAGCAGATCAGTGCTAAATAATGTGTAACTTTATATTCGGTTGTGCTAAGGATCAAGGAAGAGGAAGATGAAATTCTTGCATTTGATGTCCAACACATCTCTTAAGAGAATCAATAGTGGGTTAAACAATAACCCACTACACGTCCAGGCTCCAAACCAAAAACAACACATGGAGATTTTTCCAAGTAGAGTTATTTTATTATTTCACACCTGTAGACAAAATCTTGCCAAACTGAGCACTCTAACAAATCCACATCTACCATATATTCTACCATGTATTCCAGGGATTACTAGGGAGGGTCTGTCTTCACCCTCTTTCTCTAACATATAATATTTGGACCGAGTTGCCTTTTACTCCTCTGGAATGTGCCCCCTCCCTCCTGGGAATCCGCCTCCTTACTACATTCCATCACCTAAACAAATGGAAAGGAAGGAATATTGCAAGCAGCCCCCATTCCAGTGGTGGGATTCAGCCAGTTCACACCACTTCAGGAGAACCGGTTGTTAACTTTCTCAGCAGTTTGGTGAACTGGTTGTTGGAAGAAATCATTAGGTCAGAGAACTGGTTGTTAAATTATTTGAATCCCACCCCTGCCCCATTCCTACAGTAACATTGCAACACTGAGGGAGAATGAACAAGCAATGCCTAGGTAAAGGCGGGGAGAACATGGAAAAGGAATGGCATAAATCCTGGAAGGAGAACAATGAAGCAAATTAACCTGATGCAGAGCTTCCCAAAATTGCACCCAAGAAAGGACACATTAAAGGGAAGTTTGAGTTTGCCACTCAAGACTTGGCAAACCACATCGACTCCTTCTTGCAGCGTACGAGAGCCTCAAGCTCCTTATACTCTTTTATTTTTCCATCATCATCATATCTCTTTCTCAATAACCTTTGGCTTGCTATTGCAAGGCACAAGTATCTCTTCCCAGCCTCTTCTGTTGCACGCTCTTACAGAACACATGCTCCTTATAACTCAAATTCTAAGCATGGTCCAAAGGGTGTGCGAATACTGTCTTGGTAATCATAGAAGGCATGCCAAGAGCCCCAAGTCTCCTATTCCTTACTCGTCATCATGACTATTTATCAGATGTTGTCTGAAAATAGTAGACAGGTTTTCCTATTCCAGCAAAAATGATTTATTGCACAGTAGGTTTTTGGACATATCACAATTAGATTGGAATAAAATATTTTGCAATTATAGTATCTGTGTTCCTCTGGCAGTAGCACAGAAGCCAGTTATGCTTTCCTTTCTGCAAAGGTATCAATGAAAATGGCTTCAGGAAAAAAAAAAGTCACTTAAATGTTATTGAAGCTGTTTAAATGTGATCAAAAGTCATTTAAATCACTTTTTAAAAACTGATTTTTCAGTGGGGAGTGGTCAGTAGCACTTTTAGGTTAAGATGCTTTTATTGAAAATGTTATAAGTTAATGACTTCCATCAAATATATTTAGAAATGATACAGGCACTTGCAGGAATGCAGTGGCTCAACTCTAAATATATCCAGGGATAATATGAGTAAGAATTATGTTTGCAGTCAACTTTGCCAAAACAATACTTGGCCAGAAATATTTGACCTGCGGCAGAGGAGGTGCTAGGGCCGAGCGGATATTATAAAAGAGTTTCTGGGACCTGCCTTATCTTTGATCTGCCTGAGCTTTGCCTACGGCTTCAAGGTAAGTCATGTGAAGAATGAACTTGGAGTTGGAGGGAAGGATCACAGGTAGGCCTGGGATTCTACACATCCCAGGGCCATCTTGCCACCTCTGGAACTAACTTCTCTGGGGACATTCAAACCTGGTCTTGAATATGTCTGTACATTTCCATTATTTATATCAACATATTCTTGGAACTTTGGAAATCTTGGATTACAAAGAGAATCATCATCATCATCATTTTCCCCCCCTAAATTGTTTGCGTAGTTCTGGCCAGCCTCAAGGCTGCCTGTAACTTCTTGCAGAAGGTGAGGTAAGGAATAACAGTGCTAGTTCCCATAATATAGATAACATTACAATGCTCCTAATGTAGATAATATTATGATCTCCATAATATAGATAAAACTGCATTTGAAAATGTGATCAACGTGTAACATCTAACACGTAGTAAAGATAAACAAATAATTTAAAAATGGAGATTTTATTTATTTATTTATTTTCATTTATTAAAATTGTTTGCCACCCATCTCGCTACAAGAACCTAGGAAGAATGAAAAGAATGTAAGCAAAACATTTTAAAAGTAAAAAATAAAATAAAAAATAATGTAAGCAGTAAATATAAATGGATCCCCAAATCCATTCAGAATTTTTTTTTTTTAAAAAAATTAAAATGTAAAATTATGATACTTAAAAAGTGATCGAACACTGGATTTTATTTCAGAACTTAAGTCAGCAAGGCACAAATCTTGGGCTGGATCTCTATGACCCCCTAAAGAAGATGTTTCATTTTGCTGGCCATGAAGATTATGGTTTCCTAGTTACAATTTTTTGGAAGATGCTTTTCTTTCTGACACAGCAGGATGCATCACAAAGCAAGCTTCTGTACTGTCCCTTTCAAATTTCTGATAAGAGACTGAAATATTTCTAATGCCAAGGATAAAGCAGGCAGTATTTAATTTCATAGACACCAAATGCTCACGAACTTCTCTTTTTCAAAACAGTAGAGTAAAAATATAATGGCATATGCCTACTTCAAAAGAAAAACAGCCTGGAGGCAGGAGATAGGAGTAGTTTCTGTTGCTGATTAAATTCACAGTCCCTTCATTAGAATACTCATCCCTGTTGGAATACATAATAATTATAATATACATTATAAAAAAAGTAATTAAATATTTTATATGTTATGATCCTATTTTATAGTTGTTCTGTGTACACAAATCACATTTTTTCACACACATATATACTCCACTTCCTTTTCTGCTTCATTGTTTTATTTTTATTTTTTTATATATAAAATATGTGCTGAGTTCTCAGCAGAGTCCTGCTTTATTACCTATACTTAACCAAAGTAATCGATTACAGATTACAGTAGAGAAATAGGATGCAGTTCTGCTGTATGCTGAATTATTTTTCTTTCAGAGGATAGATAGCTTTCTCTCCTCCCCCCTTTTTTCTCCTCTGCCCCACCCCCTCCCCTTCTGCCCTTCCCCCTCTCTATATATCTAGTCTGAGCTCCTACACTTCTCCTTTTGTCTATTCATTCATAGTTTATATTTTTTTTTACTTTTTCTTTTGGATACCTTGAGTAAAAAGTTGAAGATAATAATAATGACAGTAGAAGGACTTAGACCACATTCTGATTTATTAACGTCTACAAGTTTCTAACAGACCTGAAATGGCGCATCTTATACTTTTTGGTCAATTTCTCTTCTTCCAGAAAAGAATGCACAAGTTTCTTCTAGCAGGGAATGTTGTTTCCATCAAAGGAAGGCAATCTAGAAGGGTCTTGTAACCATAAGCAGTTATTTATTTATTTTATTTAGTTAGTTTGTCAAGCATGTATGAGAAAACAAATATAAGTATGAACATGACATATAAACATATAAGTATAAACAGGTATAAGTATATACATAATAAATGAGTATGGATAAATGGGAACAGTAGGAGAGGGACGGTAGGCACGCTGTGCACTTAAGCATGCCCCCTTACAGACTTTTTAGGAATAGAGTGAGGTCCACGGTAGACAGTTTAAGGTTAAAGTTTTGGGGGTTTGAGGATGTAACAACAGAGTCAGGTAGAGCATTCCAGGCGTTGACCACTTTGTTGCTGAAGTCGTATTTTCTGCAATTGAGTTTGGAGCGATTTACTTTGAGTTTGTATCTATTGTGTGCCTGTGTATTGAAGCTGAAGTAGTTATTGACAGGTAGGACGTTGTAGCAGACAATTTTGTGTACTAAGCTTAGGTCAGACCGTAGGCGGCGTAGTTCTAGGTTGTCCAGGTCCAAAATTTCAAGCCTGGTGGCATAAGGTACTTAATAAGTACATTATTAATTAATACCTTATTAATTAATTAATACCTTATTAACACGGTACATAAGGCTGCTAAGTCCACAAGACAGTAAGTTGCAAAAGAGACAAAAACTAATAATTTAGCCTTTTAGAAAAGCTTGTCTTGTACCTATAACCTGATAGACCATCTTTCCTCTGTGTAGTTTCTCTGCTGCGGTGTGCCCTGTAAACTGCAGCCATGTCGTCAGACGCTGAAATGGCAATTTTCGGGGAAGCTGCCTCTTTTCTCCGGAAGTCAGAAAAGGAGAGAATTGAATCCCAGAACAAACCCTTTGACGCCAAGACCTCCGTTTATGTGGTGAATCCTAAGGAATCCTATGTGAAAGGCGTTATACAAAGTAAAGAAGCAGGGAAAGTCACAGTCAAGACTGAAAAAGGAGAAGTGAGTAAAGGACAAGAAACTTATTGTCAAAAGTTAGCCTTTTTTAGATCAGGTCAACTTATCGATGCCTTTTCTTTCCTAGAGTGTGACTGTAAAGGATGACCAAGTCTTTCCTATGAACCCTCCCAAATATGACAAAATTGAGGACATGGCCATGATGACCCACCTCAATGAACCTGCTGTCCTGTATAACCTCAAAGAGCGTTATGCAGCCTGGATGATCTACGTGAGTGCAGCCATGGTTTCTGTTTGCTGTTTTCTGCTAGTGCAATACTGTGGACTCAAATAATGCATGTGTAATCTCTTAAAGCCAGCAAGGATCATGAAAAATCTGAACAAATACCCAATACAGATTTTAATGATAATAGGGTCAACTGATTACTTCATGTTTTTACATGGTGTCTAGAAATGAACATGTTTAGAATAACTATCATATATTAAGAGAAGGATGAACTGATCCAAACAAAGTTCATAAAGAACAGTGTCCAATTTTGATAGCATCAGCCAGCAAAAAGCCTGTTGAAATATCACTCAGACTACAAATTTGCATTCTCTAAATAATCTATAAGTCAGTTTGGTGATCACATACTGTATTTCTGCACAAAATTAACATTCATATAGACAAAAGGTGGGCTATATTATGCACATAAATAATGCGGGAGGCCTCTGTGCATAACCTCTGCACTTTTTATAGACTGATAACAGCAGTTTCTGCATAACAGAATGTGCTGTGTGTCTATTTTTTTTAAAAAACTGAAAGTATAGAAGATATGATACTTTAGAAAGTATAGAACATATGATACTGCTCCTTTCATGCTACACAGTAAAATTTATCATTTATTATTATTTCTTTATTTATTTTCCTTTCCAACTCTTTTTCCCTTCCATATAATTATTTTATGTATAATTCAGTTCCTTGAGATTTAAGGAAAATAACAAATATAACAAGCAAATAGATGGTGATATTTTGTGTTGTACTTTTGCAGACCTACTCAGGTCTCTTCTGTGTCACTGTCAATCCCTACAAGTGGTTGCCAGTGTACAACCCAGAAGTGGTGTCAGCTTACAGAGGCAAAAAGCGTCAAGAAGCCCCTCCCCACATCTTCTCCATCTCTGACAATGCGTATCAGTTCATGTTAACTGGTGAGTCGGTCAATGTTTCGGGGGGGGGGGGGAAATAATAAGGTAGGGAAAACAAAAAGAACATGGCTTTTGGAATTCCTTTCAGACTCTTAAGAATAGATGCTCCCCCTGAAGAGCATCCGGAAGCTTCAGTTGGTGCAAAATGCAATGGCTTGCATGATTTTGTGAAGCCCTCGATATACATGTTTCACCTCTCCTCCAGGAACTGCTTTGGTTGCCAATTTGCTTCCAGGTGCAATTCAAGGGACTTGGTGGTCACCTTTAAAGCCCTTTATGGCTTGAGACCAGATTATCTGAGTAATCATCTCTTCTGGTCAGATGTACCCAACCCACTAGAGTGGGAAGGCAAGGAATGATGCAGATCCCATCCTTTAGGGAGATACAGCTGGCGGGACTCAGAAGAAGGGCCTTCTCTGTGGTGGCTCCCTCTCTCTGGAACATCATTCCTCCAGAGATTAGATTGGTCCCCACTCTAAAACTCTTCCGGAAGGCGCTGAAAACATGGTTCTGCCAGTGGGCCTGGGGAATCCAGGGTGGGATGGAGCCCATTAAATGGCATGTATGAATATGTATTGTCACCGGGATGGGGGTGGGAGGTTATTATTTTATTATTTTATTATTTTTTATTGTTTTATAATTTTCTTTTACTATTTTTATATGTTTTTATATTCATGTAAGCCGCTTTGAGTCGCCATGTGCGAGTAGGTGGCAATATAAATTTTCTAAAATAAATAAATATTTATTATGATCAATGACAAAGAAAATCCATGACAAATAGATGACAAAATAAATACCATAGACAAAAAACAAATAGCAAATAGAACAATCAAATAAACTATAATGCCTGTTACGGTTGTTAAGCCATGATGGTCATAAAATGAATCATATATGACCAGGTCTGCTTTTACAACCATTTTTGCAGCAATCATTAAGCAAATACAGAGTCATTAAGCAAACATCTTGATCATTAAGACAACGCTATGGCTGTTAAGCAAACCCGCTGTTTGCTATGGGGCATTTCTGCTGAAAATTGGAAATAAATGCTTTTTTCAGTAATGATGTAAATTGCGGTCACATGACTATGGGATGCTGCAAAGGGCCATAAATGAGGACCTGTTGCCAAGCTCCTGAAGTGCAATCAGGTGACCACAAGGGGGGGGCAGCTGTTGGAAGTTTGGAACTGGATTGTAAGTAACTTTGGGGGGGTCCATTGTAACTTTGAATCAGGGGTACGTTCTACTTACCTTTACTATCGATTCACATGTGCCCCCACGTGCGCTCTTCTACGCATGTGCAGAAGCTTTTCTGCACATGCGCAGATCTACTTTGATGATGTCCGGGTCAGTGGGCGGAGCCTCCCGCCAGTTTTACTACCGGTTTTTGCAAACCGGTCTGAACCAGAGGCAACTCACCACTGTTTTGAAAGGTCATTAAGCAAGTGATCATAAATTGAGGACTACCTATAGACAATAAAACATAATATTGCCACATTCGAAGAAACAGAATGATTTTGATAAGACATCCAATAAGACTGGAACATAGACTATGCAAATGTTACATGATGCATCTTTATACAAGGAGCAATACATGCAGGCCATATACTGAATGGCACATGCTTCATACATCTGGGTTTTTTAATAATTCCCCTCAAGAACAGTGATCAGATGTAATTAGAATGTGATTTAAGAATAGCTCTGCACTGAGTTTTGGAAAGGGAAAGGAGAAGTCAGCAAGTTGTTGAGCTGTTGCCCGGTGGCTCGCCCATACAGATTCACTGAAGGAAGTTTTGAGGGATTTTTTTTTTCTCCATGGCTACAGCCTGATCTGACCTTTTTTTCAAAGATGATGTTTCTGCTGTTGGCTTCTCCTGCCTCAGTTCTCCTGCTGACGGAGTAAAAGAGGTTGAGTTCTGAGCCCCTCTGCACAGCTTCTTTCAAAAACTTTTAAGTAGAAAAAATAAATAAAGACATATTAGAATCTTATTAGAATCTTTCTCCTTTAAATGACAGTGAAATACTGAATTAGTTCTAGTGGTCAAGGTGTCTTAAAACAATTACACTGTTCTGCAACGTATAGTCACTGGTGAAAGAAAAATAGACGAATACTACTTATTTAGGATTTATGATACACACATAAATACAGTGTGTGTATGTGTATGTATGTATGTATGTATGTATGTATGTATGTATATATTCGTAGATTTTCACGGGTAGAGGTATGCAAGTTTTGGTGTATTCAGGTCTTTTCCTGTGTAAGATCAAGAGTATCTTGGCGACGTTTTGACGAGGTCCCACTTGTCATCTTCAGGCTGGTGTCTTCAGCTTCATGCTTTTCCTCGCACAAGCACGAAGCTGAAGACACCAGCCTGAAGATGACGAGTGGGACCTCGTCAAACGTCGCCAAGATACTCTCGATCTTACATGGGAAAAGACCCGATGGTTTGTCGTGAATGCGACTGCTTGAGGGCTCCTGAATTTGAAAGTCAAAAGGGAAGCAGTATGCTCCCTCCCACATGTTGGGGTAGACCAGGTGCCTCGATAGAAAAACATATATATACACACACACATACACACACATATACATACATACATACATACATACATACATACATACATATGTGTGTGTGTGCGTTGGGATAAGGAAGTTCAAAAATTTAGACAATGTTCTTCTGCTCATTTATATTCAGAATGATGTAGGGGTGGGGTTTTTTTGCAACATACCATATAATTGTAAAAGTCACAAGTAACTTTTAAAAAAATCTTTTCAGATCGCGAGAATCAATCCATTTTGATCACGTAAGTATGCCTTCTTAACTGGTCCACTTTTGTTCTGTTGATTTCTCTGAAATAAAATTAGGACAATTAGCCCTAATTGTTCTAAAAGAAACTGCAGGACTACTGTGTATATATAATTCGAATACCGCAACAATAATGATTCCTCAACAACATTTGGCACCCCCTATTAGGATTCTGCACTAAACTGCAGTGGAGATCATTGTAGTTAAACTAGTACAGCAGAGAAGTATTTTGAACAAGGATGGGAAAATTATTTTAGCTGGAAGGCCAGTAGCGGGTAGAACAACAGAAGTTTCCACGCACTGTCATATAACTCTTTTATACACACATATATGCACAACAATAAGATTTGAAATTGACATTCTTCCAATCGGCCTCCCCACTTTATGGTGCAATTAGATTTGAAAAACAACACCAACAAAACTGCAGCATGGGTCAGTTGAGAGATTTTCAGAGGAGAAATAACTCATATCCATGGCAGGCAGGTTTAAACTTTGAATTTTTACTGTGTCTTGTGGAGCCAGAGTTAATATAAATTTTGTTGGTAGGCAGATTAGGTGGAATGAAACCTGCAATTTCCTATAGTTCAGTCAGGCTTAGAAGGCCTTTCTGATTTTCCAGACCTGAGGGCAGATGAGGCTATCCCCCATCCCTACTTCTTAGTGACCTGGCGTTGGAATCTCAATGAAATGATTTCTAACACATTAATGGAAGTCTTCTTTGAATCCACAGCGGAGAATCTGGTGCTGGAAAAACTGTGAACACGAAACGTGTCATCCAGTACTTCGCAACAATTGCAGTTTCTTCTGACAAGAAAAAGGAAGAACCAGCCCAACAAGGCAAAATACAGGTGTGTGGTGGGGTTTGTTTGTTTTTTTTGGTAAAAGATGAAAAGTGAATACCTAGAAATTCTCTGTGATGAAACAAATTGAAATTAATCATGATATTTTCACTGAAGGGCACCCTTGAAGATCAAATCATCAGTGCCAATCCCCTGTTGGAGGCTTTTGGAAATGCCAAGACTGTGAGGAATGACAACTCTTCACGCTTTGTAAGTCCTGTGCAAAATAGGACCAAATACTTTCGTGTGTGAAAAGCTGAGTGCAGCCTCTCTTTGCAAGTTAATCTCTAAAACAGAGTAAAATTATGTCTCCCCAAATTTTTAATATTATGCCTTCTCTTCTTTAAAGGGCAAATTCATCAGAATCCATTTTGGTGCCACTGGCAAGCTGGCTTCTGCAGACATTGAGACATGTAAGGGATATTTCTTTGTGTGTTTATTTGACCCTTCCTTCCTTCCTTCCTTCCTTCCTTCCTTCCTTCCTTCCTTCCT
>WNWU01018029.1:0-10469 GCA_012654045.1 Ptyas mucosa | reverse complement strand
TCCTTCCTTCCCTAATTCAACTTCATTGCTTTGCCAGATCTGCTGGAGAAGTCCAGAGTTACCTTCCAGCTCAAGGCTGAAAGGAGCTACCATATCTTTTATCAGATCATGTCCAACAAGAGGCCAGAACTGATCGGTAAGGACAATCATCCATTTGGAAGGACTATCTCCACTATTAAACATTAAAAATGTGCTGATGCTTGAAAATGAAATCATATTTGTGCTTCTTTTTATGCAGAGATGCTTCTGATTACTACCAACCCATATGACTTCCATTTTGTCAGCCAGGGTGAGATCAGTGTTGCCAGCATTGATGATCAAGAAGAGTTGATGGCAACTGATGTAAGTAATTTGCAAAATTGAGGACATGAAATATTAACTTGATTACATATCCATTTTTGGTGTATCATTTTTTGGCCTAATTATGTTAGGAGTGAAATGTCCCATAGAAAGAAACTCTGGTATTTCAGTCAGAATGCTTCAGGGAATAGCAATAGTGGAAGGAAATTCACTTCTTCTGTTTTTCCTTTAAACCAAACGTATTGCTGTCACTGCTACAAAAAAAGGGTTTTGATATTCTCCCTTTCAGTTTTTTCTCTTTTTATAATGAGTCATCATAGTTTAGTGCTGCTCAAAAACATTGATGAAGCCATGTGGGCATGTTAGAAATCATGGGAACCTAAAGGATTTGCTAACTCCTTTTCCAGAAGGATCTTCTATCTTGATGCAGTATTTCAAGGCCAGTGAAAAAAATAATAATAATTACAAGTCACGAGTTAGAAGAATATACTAAGTTTTCCAACTCCAAATAGGCTTGAGCATTGTGCTTTCATCTAGCATATCAGGCAGTATTTTGACTATAGATTTCATTGCCAGAGTGCCATTGACATCCTGGGCTTCACTGCTGATGAAAAGACAGCCATTTACAAGCTGACTGGAGCTGTTATGCACTATGGGAATATGAAATTCAAGCAGAAGCAGCGAGAGGAGCAGGCTGAGCCAGACGGCACTGAAGGTATTTGGCTACGGAATGACAAACATGATATGCTAAGACCCAGAATATGATATGGAGGATGCAGTACAACATATCATTTACAGAACTGCTAGGATATTGCATTTTACTATAAGTATTTTCTTTACTAGACAAAGGCACGGTGCTTTTTAAAAGTTTAGCTTTAGAAGCAAATATATAGGAAAATGAAAATGTATTTTAAATTGCTATTTTGCCATTTGCTAGATATACCTCCTGCAAACTTTGGGAGTGCGATCATCTCCACTCCATACAAAGCTGACTGAAGTTGTACACATCTGCTTTAGGGTCCCTCCCCCCCCAAAAATAATACAATAATTCAATTGTTAACCAAATCAATAATTCAAAATGCTAACAAACTTAGAAGTTGGTAAAAAAAAATCTGGATGGCCTATTTGTCAAAATTAGAATCTGTTTTGGTCTTCTAGAAGAGTTGGAAATTACAGTTTTTCTAATACATACTGATCTTCTCTTCCTTTCTTGACTGTGCTCAGTTGCTGACAAGGCTGCCTACCTCATGAATCTCAACTCAGCAGATCTGTTGAAAGCTCTGTGCTATCCCCGGGTCAAGGTCGGCAATGAATATGTCACCAAAGGCCAAACTGTCCAGCAGGTAAGTCTTTCTCAAATCAAAGGGAAAGCTAAAATATTAATTACACCCTTTACATGAATGTTCCATGTTGTATATGTCACCAATTTGTTCTTCTAGGTCTACAATAACGTAGGTGCTCTGGCTAAAGCTGTCTTTGAGAAGATGTTCTTGTGGATGGTCATTCGTATCAACCAACAATTGGATACCAAACAACCCAGACAATACTTCATCGGTGTGCTGGACATTGCCGGCTTTGAGATCTTTGATGTAAGGAAAGGATACCTTGGGACCAAGCAGATGGTTTTTGTTATCCAGTTTTCCTGTCTCGGTTTTGTTCTACTATCTTTGTTCTGAAATGTTTTTCTTAGTTCATAACATAGACTTAGATTTTTTTTATTTGCAATTTTCAACTTAAAGAACATTGCAGCAGACTTCGAAAAAATGTGTCAATATGCACAGACATATAATTGAACACACATATATTCAGAATTGAACAGCTAGCCAGTTTGGGGAAGCTCTGCAATGCATTAGCAAACTTATGACTAAGAAAGAAAGTAATTTAATCAGCAGTTCCATCCATACGCAAAAGAGAAAATAAACATATAGCAATTTTATTTAATCAAAAATTAGTATCATTCTGTTTATAGTATCTATAATTATCCTTCAAGGTAATAGTTATGGGCTTAATGCAGAACCTTAGAAGATTTTTCTTTTGGTAACTCAGCATAATACTGATATTACATAGACAAACAGATGAAAAATACTTCACAATTAAACATTTGGACACCAAAATTAAGAATGGATTGTGTGTTTTTAAAACAAATTCTCCTTTTTTTCTCTCCCAAGTTCAACAGCTTGGAGCAGCTGTGCATCAACTTCACCAATGAGAAACTGCAACAGTTTTTCAACCATCACATGTTTGTCCTGGAGCAAGAAGAGTACAAGAAAGAAGGAATTGAATGGGAGTTCATTGACTTTGGAATGGACTTGGCTGCCTGCATTGAACTCATTGAGAAGGTTTTGATCAAAAGTTATATTTAATTTTGCAGTAATTTCAACTAATGACCGTTAACTGCCTTGGCATAAGTGAGCTGTACCCCTGGTTATAGCTATAAAGATATACATTTTATGGTACAGCTATATTTATAACAATGCTTCCCTACTCAATATATTTTTTGAATGCTTGTTGTGCTGTTAATCATATTTCTTCATAGACTATCACAAGAAAAACCATTGTTTTTGGTTGAAAATTACTAACAATGACATTATTTGAAGTATGTATATAATAACTTAGTCCATGTCCATGGCCAATTGTCTTTCACCCATTGTTTTACAGCCCATGGGCATTTTCTCCATCTTGGAGGAAGAGTGCATGTTCCCCAAGGCAACAGACACATCTTTCAAGAACAAGCTCTATGACCAGCACCTTGGCAAGAGCAACAACTTCCAGAAACCCAAGCCTGCCAAAGGCAAAGCTGAAGCTCATTTCTCTCTTGTGCACTATGCTGGCACTGTTGATTACAACATTAGCGGCTGGCTGGACAAGAACAAGGACCCCCTGAATGAAACCGTGGTGGGTCTATATCAGAAGTCTTCCATGAAGACCTTGGCCTTACTGTTTGCTGACCGTCCAGCAGAAGGTAATTCTTAACACTTGAAATAGATTCATAAACATTCAGAGTCAAAACAACTGCCCATGTAAGGAATAGTTCACTGCTATCCTCAGATGATATTTGTTTATACAGTTTAGGGAATCCTTAGCATAGGAGCTCACATCCATAAACCTAAAAATGGAAAAATCACATAACTTGCACTTGATGTCCAGAGTGTCCTGAAGACACCATTAAAATAAACAGCTGTTTTGTAAATGATGTTGTCCCCAGTGGCAACCATTTTGTGAATGGGTAAATCCTTAACAGCCATTTTGCAAGTGTCCACATTCTCAATATTTCAAATGTGCTCATCAGCCTCTAAAGGTGCAGCCTGCCTTAACATGGTTTAAACCAGATATTTCCTAATACTTGCTTAATAACTAACATTGCATATATGTAATGTTTTATAGTTTTTAGCTTCTCCTAAAGATCCTTGGTACATCCTTGTCCCATGTTCTATAAATAACCCCAACATTAACATTAGCTAAAGTACTTATGTTTCACCTTTTCTCTGAGAGCTTTATCCTCATGACAACCTTATGAGATTGATTGGGATGACAGACCAAGACTAGCCAAGTGATCCACACTGACCAAAAACATTGTGTGTCATGCTGAAATCTTTCTAGTCCAGGACTTAACCACTACACTATATTTGCTCTTTTAATTTTCTCTCACAAAAACTCCAAATGTATAATTTCCAAAGAAATACAAATAAATATATGAGCTGATCTGGTTCAAGCATGCTAAGCCATAGTATGCTTCAGTGTTCTGGATTAGCATAAGATGAACTCACACAATATGATTTAGTGACAGACTTCACATCAGTCCCTACAATAAATCTTTCTTCAGAAACATGGCCCACATATTTGGATGTAGCGCGAGTACATAAGCAGCTCATACTATAGTTATAAAAGAAGTCAGAGCTACATAGAAGATAAGCCTATGACAGAGCACAGGAATATTTCAAATACAAAGCCTTTCCCTCCTATATTTTCCAAATCAATGAAAGTTTGTTCTATTTCCCACCTTTAAGGCTGGCATTTGATCAGAGTTTACCTAACAGTGTTGTATGCCTTTAATTCTTACCTCACCAACTGCAGTTCTTATAACTATAATCACATACAGATAAGATTGATATATCTTGTTTAACAAACTGTGACAAAACAATGTGATACACCTAATACCAGGGGCAGGTTTCAAAACCCGTTGCTACCGGTTTGCTTATGGGTGCACATGCACTCGTGCGTACACGCGATGCTTCTGCGCATGCACAGAAGCATCCAGGTGGTTGGGCAGAACTTCCTGCCACTGCCGCTGTTACAGGTTCTCCTGATCTGGTGCGAACCGGTAGCCACCCACCACTGCCTAATACCTATTGTTAGATACTTGTGCTGTAGAATAAATTATTAAGCCCCAGATAACTGTCTAATTGTGGTTCCCCCACCTTTTCTTTTTTTTTTCCCCAGAGGGCAAGAAGGCTGCCAAGAAGAAGGGCTCTTCCTTCCAGACTGTGTCTGCCCTTTTCAGGGTATGGAAATCAGATGTTCTTATCCTTCATTCCTTCGAGGACACTCGTGCAGGAATGATGTGCCTCTCTGTATAAACTTAGGATTATCTGTGGGGAGGGGTAGAATATGAGGAAAGACGTACCTCTGTGATAGAATACATGTTTTATTGCCACATAAAAAATACAGTTTTTGGCAGTTGCAGAATTGAAGACGGGAGAGCCATTGTCTGATTCTTGATTGGCAGTGGTTTTCCAAGGGAGAAGATAGGAGAAGAGTCTAGCAAAGTTGAACATAGGACAAGAGTCCAACTGCAAAACTATTGCCAGTTGACTTGGCTACATAGATTAACTTCACACAAAGCAGCTTTCAATATCCATAGGCTGATAGAGCAATAGACATATTTAGTCCCCTCAGAGGAGGAAAAGCAAGATAAGAACAACTGAATATTAGTTCACAGTATTCTAGAACAATGGAAGTCTACTAATGGTCCTTACAATGAGCTGAGGTGGTGCAGTGGTTAGAGTGCAGTACTGCAGGGTAATTCTTCTGACTGCTGACTGCCAGTAGTTTGGCAGTTTGATTCTCACTGGCTCAAGGCTGACTCAGCCTTCCATCCTTCTGAAGTGGGTAAAATGAGGACCCACATTGTTGAGGGCAAAATGCTGACTCTGTAAACCACTTAGAGAGGGCTGTAAAGCACTATGAAGCAGCATATAAGCCTAAGTGCTATTGCTATTAAGAGAATACATCGCAGTCAAGATTATAGAGACTGAACACAGTACACAATTCTACTGGATTTTTTTTAAAGCCCTGAGTTGTTAAAAATTTCTTAATCACAAGAGCATTTAAATAAAATATCTGTAACATGCTCTCAAAAAGTAAAGAAATGCACTGTCCTAAAAAAGTTAACCAATATATCAATATAAATGTCATCTGATACAGAATAGGGCAAAAGTGTTAAAAGGTTGTTTGTGAGAATGTGGGGAAAATTCACAGTATTTTTTTTCCTGGCTACCTAGGGCAAAATGTGGAGCTCACTCTTTAGTTTTTTTCTTAACATAAATTTGCTTTTTTTTAAAAAAAAATTGTTTTCAAATCCTACAGGAAAACTTAAACAAGCTGATGACCAATCTGAGGAGCACTCATCCACATTTTGTGCGCTGCCTCATCCCCAATGAAACTAAAACTCCTGGTAAGGTACAGGACTGTGTTTGATTTTAAAATGAAAAATGGAATCTATCTTCTGTATGCATTGTAACATCTTTTTTTCCTGTGGTTTTTCTAAGGTGCCATGGAACATGAGCTTGTATTGCACCAACTGAGATGTAATGGTGTACTTGAAGGTATCCGAATTTGCAGGAAAGGCTTCCCCAGCAGGATTATTTATGCTGATTTCAAACAGAGGTCAGATTGATTTCCAGCTACTGACTTGTTTGGATTCTGTTTTTAATGTCTCCATCTTACAGCAATTTACATTTTAGCAACTTGAATAATTGAATGTAAGCAGTGCCATATGGTCTAGTGTGGGGCAGAGAGACCTAGGTTTTCTGATCCTACCTTGGACATGGAAGCCAAATGGGTGAATTTAGGCCAATAATTCTCATTTCTAAAAAGGCAATGGCAAAATTTTGAGCAAATGTTGCCAGGAAAGCTTCAGGATTATGTCCATATAGTTGTCAGGAGTACTGCATATTATTTATTAAATAAAATCATAAAATTTATATTAAGAATTTAAGGGAGAAACTAACAAAATCTTTTAACTTCCATTCATAACTCTTCATTATACAGAATAGAATTGGGGATAAGAAGAATTACACATATGGTTCAGGAGTTTCAGATGTTTATTTGTACAGACTTGAATGATTCAACATATCTATACAGTGTGAATTACTTTGTGCTAACAAAAGCATTTACTAGCATGATGACAAGTTGACACTGATAAACCTTTAGAAAATTCAGTCACATTGGCCAATCTCTTTGCTTTAAGGAAGTAGCCATAGCTGGTAGGTGTGAGAGTTTGTTTTCATGCTGATTGGAAAGATTGTTATTAAACAGCAAACAGGTGCACACTACTTTCCCTTCACTAAAGACAAACTTCAAGTCCTCTAAACTGAAAACCCAGGAAGAAACAGTAAACAGTTCTGCTATCATCAGAACTGAAAGCAGAATGCTTAGTAGAGTTTTTGAGTATGAACTAAACTTTCTTAGTAATAGATACCATTATTCAGAACTCTTAGGTCCGTGATGGCGAACCTATGGCACACGAGTGTTGCCCTAGCTCAGCTCCAGCGCGCATGCATGCACCAGCCAGCTGATTTTCGGGCCTTCCGGGCCCACCAGAAGTCAGGAAATGGGCTGTTTCTGGCCTCCAGAGGTCCTCCAGCAGGGTGGAGAAGGCTATTTTCGCCCTCCCCAGGCTCCAAGAAAGCCTCTGGAGTCTGGGAAAAGTGAAAAACGGGCCTTCTGCCCGTGTGCACACCATGCCATCGTGTGCCAAAAGCGGGGGAGTGTTGGGGTGTCATGTGTGCATGTGTGGGGGGGGAGGGGCGCATTGAATTATGGGTGTGGGCACACATGCACATGACCCCCCTGCACTCCCCCCCACTTTTGGCACGCGACAATAGAAAGGTTAGCCATCACTGTCTTAGGTTATTAACAATGTCACCTGAGGGGCTGGGCGTATATGTGTACAAAATTGGCAAGTTAATGAAAAATGTGTCAAAATGCAAAAATCATGCTCTTTTGTACATGCTTCAATGTTGTATACAAGTTTTGATCTTCCCCATTGATATTATGGATTTGGGTTGTATATTTATATAGAGGGCAGAGAGGGGGAGGAAGTCCAAATGTTGATAAACGTTTCTTTGGATGTTTACCAAAATGAGTTTCATCCCTACACGTCTTCTTAATATCATGGCTTCCAATGTTAGGAAACTTTAGCTTCTGCTTTCTTTAATAGATACAAAGTTCTGAATGCAAGTGCCATCCCAGAGGGACAATTCATAGATAGCAAGAAGGCTTCTGAGAAACTTCTTGGATCAATTGATGTTGACCATACCCAGTATAAATTTGGCCACACCAAGGTAAGATGACAATTTGACTGTTTGAATGCAACATTGTTTATGGGGACAATTATATATTTATTATACTTTCTCTTCCACCCCCAGGTGTTCTTCAAAGCTGGGCTTCTGGGTCTTCTAGAGGAGATGAGAGATGATAAGCTGGCACAATTAATTACACGTACCCAAGCTATGTGTCGTGGGTTCTTAGCAAGGTCTGAGTTCCAGAAAATGATGCAACGAAGGTACAGTTTTGCTATTACAAATAAAATGAGACATACACAAAGAGACACATATAAGGATCACCTTCAATACCCAAACAGACAACTTGTGAACCATGGACCATACCAGTGGTGGGTTGTCCCCAGTTCGCACCGGTTCTATTGAACCGGTAGTAAAACTAGCAGGAGGCTCCGCCCACTGCCCAAAATGCTTCTGCACATGCGCGTGGCCCCATTGTGAACCGGTAGTAATGGTAAGTAGAACCCACCCCTGGACCATACTGATGGTTGGAAAACGACTGTAGCATGCACAACAGACTATAATACATAGTATAGAACATTTAGCAACATTTAGCAGTAGTAGATTTGAGAAGTCACGTATAAATGACGTTAAGTAGCCATGAAAAATCTCAGGTCCTCAGGAAAGTTCATTGCACAACATGGCAGAAATTATGCATTTAAAAATATGTTTATTTCACATTTATCTGTATAAACCTTTTTTAAAAAATGGACTTGAAAAGCTTTGTGAAGTGGCATTAATCTATATTTCTTACATATTATATTCTTTAACTTACATTAGTGAAAATTTTATAAATGATTTTGTATTATATATGTGTATTCCAAATTTCTTCTAAACTTATCAGTTTTATTTTGCTTTCCTTCCAGAGAATCTATCTTCACTATTCAGTACAATATTCGTTCATTCATGAATGTGAAGCACTGGCCTTGGATGAAATTGTACTTCAAGATCAAGCCCCTGCTGAAGAGTGCGGAGTCAGAGAAGGAAATGGCCAACATGAAGGAAGAATTTGAGAAAACAAAGGAGAATCTTGTCAAGGCAGAGGCCAGAGTGAAAGAACTAGAAGAAAAAATGGTGTCCCTGGTGCAGGAGAAAAATGACTTGCAACTTCAAGTCCAAGCTGTAAGCCTGTTAGATATTAAATATTATTGTTTGATTAAATGATCTAGTATAGTTTAGCAAGCAGTAAATTGAAGCTCGCAGATGAAAGTTTACTGCAGTTTTTGGTTGGGATTATTAAGAGATTTCCTCATATTGTTATATACTCTCAAAATCATATTTACTTACTCTGTGTCTATAATACTGTTACGCAGTGTTATAATTAAGAATTAAATGACCTAACACATAAATATATGTAAGAACTGTATTGTAATAGGTAAACTATTCTTGTTTCCATATTTAACTAGCTACCAATATTCATTAAAGAGACAGTTACAGTTGGGCAGCATCACAAATCAATAAATAGTGAATATATTTGACTTGCTCAACATATAAGAACAATTTACCTTTGATTATTGTTCCAATTAATATAAAGAAAGTTGATCCCTGTGCATTTTTCTTAGTAAAAAGATACTTTTTCCATTAGAATAGGAATTTTATTTGTGTTTTGACTCTTCCTTGTTTGGTCTTACTCATATATCTATCTTTATGGTTCACTGTTAGCTTAGGTTAGTGATTTATGTTCCTGTTTCTGTAACTCCAATTGCTCCCTAATCTTTTTTCCTTTTCCAACCAAGTATACCACTTTTCCCATACTAAGAACATACATTACTGTTGCAATATCTTTGACAAAATGTATATTTGAACTCTTTGTTTACATGTTTTGTTTTGTATGTTTTGTTGTCACTCGTTTTGTCTTGTTTGTACTTTTAAACAAATAAAAATTTATTTTAATAAAAGGAATTTTATATATGTTTATATTGTAATTAGGAAACTGGTTTTTTTTTTAAATGATCTCTACTTTCCTTTCATAGGAAGCTGATGGCTTGGCAGATGCTGAGGAGAGATGTGACCAGTTAATCAAAACCAAAATCCAACTGGAAGCTAAAATTAAGGAGCTCACTGAGCGAGCTGAAGATGAAGAAGAAATGAATGCTGAATTGACAGCCAAGAAGAGGAAACTGGAGGACGAATGCTCAGAACTGAAGAAAGACATTGATGATCTTGAGCTGACATTGGCCAAGGTTGAAAAGGAGAAGCATGCTACAGAAAATAAGGTACTGGACAAAAATATACCAAATTAAATTGCTACCCACTATTGTCACTTCAGAATACATAGATTACTATAACTCTGTCTGTTCAACTTTTAAAGGTGAAAAACCTTACTGAAGAGATGGCGGTCTTGGACGAGACCATTGCCAAACTGACCAAGGAGAAGAAAGCCCTGCAAGAGGCCCACCAACAGACCTTGGATGATCTGCAGGCAGAGGAGGACAAAGTGAACACTCTGACCAAAGCAAAGACCAAGCTGGAACAGCAAGTGGATGATGTAAGCATACTATCATCTCCAGAGAAGAATTGGATTGAGGTGGAGGTACTGCTGTGATGACACAATTACTTTGATCTCTTTGTCTTCAGCTTGAAGGGTCTCTGGAGCAAGAAAAGAAA